>CAUYRH010014813.1:0-10195 GCA_963574655.1 Perodicticus potto
AATATGTACATAAGTTACCCTAATAAATATTACATGGATGAACTGGAAGTTTCTATATAGCTAAGATTTTAATATTCTCCAAATTGGTCTATAAATTCAATGAAATCAAAATTCAAACTTTGTTTTTTTTCTGAAATAGACAAATTGATCTTAAATGTAAATGAGCTTACAAATAATGCCAAATAACCATAATAATCCTTAAAAGCAACAAGAACAAAATTGCAGCATGTACACTTACTGATGTAAAAACTTACTACAAATCTGTAAGTAATAAAAATCTATGTTACTGCCATAAAGAAAAATCAATGGAATAGAATTGAGAATCCCAAATTAAACACATGCATTTATGGTTCCTTTATCTTTGACAAGTTTCAATACTCTTTTTTTATTTCAAAAAATTAACTTAGTTCTCAATTATGAGTGAGAACATGTGATGCCTCTTTTTTCCTTTCCTCAAATAACAAAGTTCAGAGCAGAAATGAACAAAATAGAAACCAAAAAAAAACAAATCAAATACAAAGGATCATGAGAACAAAAATTTGTTTCTTGAAAACATAAAGAAAATCAATAGACCTCTAGCTAGGTGAACCAGAAATACAAGACACAGGACTCAGATAATCTCAATCAGAAACGAGAAAGCAAACCTTGTAACTCTTACTGCAGAAATAAAAAATATGATGTGTGATTACTACAGAAACCTCTACACAAACAAACTAGAACGTCTAGAGGAAATGAATAAATACTGGTAAACACACGATCTTCCAAGCCTGAATTGGAAAGTGATAGAAATCCTGAATAGACCAATAATGAGTAAAAGGGTTGAAACAGGAAATAAGAATCTCCCAACACAAAAAGCTTTATACCAGATGGAGTCACAGTTGAAGTCAATCAGATCCACAAAGAAGAAATGGTACCCATTCTACTGACATTGCTTCATGACATTGAGAAGGAGGGAATCCTCCCTAATTCATTTTATGAGGCCAGTGTCACCACAATACCAAAGTCAGAAAATGATACAATGTATAAAGAAAATGATAGATCAATATTTCTTATGAATATAGATGCAAAAACCTAAAAAATAAATACTAAAACAAACAATTTCAACAGCACATCTGAAAAGTAATTTGCCATAATCGAGTAGCATTTACCCCAGGGATGCAAGATGGTTCAGTATACAAAAATCAATAAATCACACCTACGGAGCATCTTACAAGGATACATGTGAAATTTACTAAATGTAGAACATAAATGTCTTAACACAATAACTAAGAAAATGCCATGGGGGCAGTGCCTGTGACTCGGTGGGTGGGGCACTGGCCCCATATACTGAGAGTGGTGAAGAGTGGTGGGTTCAGACCCAGCCCCAGTCAAACTGCAAAAAAAAAAAAAAAAAAAAAAATAGCTGGATGTTGTGGCAGGTGCCTGTAGTCCCAGCTACTCGGGAGGCTGAGGCAGGAGAATTGCCTAAGCCCCGGAGTTGGAGGTTGCTGTGAATTGTGCGACACCATGGCACTCTACCCAGGGCGATAAATTAAGACTCTGTCTCTACAAAAAAGAAAAGAAAGAAAGAGAGAGAGAGAGAGAGAGAGAGAGAGAGAGAGAGAGAGAGAGAGAGACAGAGAGAGAGAGAAAGAAAGAAAGAAAGAAAGAAAGAAAGAAAGAAAGAAAGAAAGAAAGAAAGAAAGAAAAGAAAAGAAAGAAAATGCCGTGAAGGCTATGTTAACCAGTTTGATGAAAATATTTCAAATTGTATATAAAACCAGCACATTGTACCCCATGATTGCATTAAGGTACACAGTTATGATTTAATATAAAAAATCAATAAATCAATTCACCATATAAGAAGAATTAAAAACAAAGACCATAGGATCATCTCAAAACATGGAGAAAAATTATTTGGTCAAATCAAACACCACTTGTTTGTAAAAACCTTCAATAAACTAGGAATAGAGGGAATATAACTCAAAATAATAAAAGCCATATATGGCAAACCCAGAGCCAGCATCATACTGAATGGGGAAAACCTCGAAGCATTCTTCTTAAGACACAGAACAAAACAAGGATGCCCACAGTCACCACTTCTATTCCACACAGTACTGGGTGTTCTAGCCAGAGCAATTAGGCAAGAGAAAGAAATAAAGTGCATCCTAGCACTCTGTAGGTCTATGTGAGGGGACTGCTTGAGCTCAGGAGTTTGAGACCAGCCTGGGCAAAAGCAAGACCTTGTTTCCACTAAAAGTAGAAAACTCAGCCAGGCATTGTGTTGCATACTTACAGTCCCAGCAACAGGGAGGCTGAGGCCGGAGGATGGCGTGACTCCAGGAGTTTCAAGTTGCCATGAGCTCTGATGCAATAGTCTTTAATGGAGAAAGGATACTGTTTTCAACAAATGTTGATAGTAAAATTAGATATTCACATAAATTCGAACCCCTACCTCACCCACTATAAATAATTAATTTAAAATGATACAAAGATTTATATATAAGATATAAAATACAAAAACTTTAGAAAAAATGGTTATAAATCAGTGTGACCTTGGGTTAGATAATTGTGCCTTAGATATGACACCAAAAGCATACACAATCAAATAAAAGCAGATTAACTTAATTAGAATTCAAAATGTTTGCAAACCATAAAAACTAGCAAGAGAATGGAAAGAGAACTCTTAGAATATGGAAAGCATTTGTAAATCATATATCCAATAAAAGTCTATTATATAGTATATACAAACAACACTTTTACATAAATAATATACTCATAATATCAACAACAATAAAAGACAACCCAATTTAAAAAAAAAAAAACTAAGCAGAGGATTTTAATTAAAGTTTTCCCATAGAATATCTACAAATTTCCATAAGCACATGTAAAGATAGTCATCACTGGTCATTAGGAAAATGCAGATTAAGACCATAGTAATGGGGCAGTGCCTGTGGCTCATTAAGTAGGGTACCGGTACCATATAATGAGGGTAGCAGGTTTGAACCCAACCCCAGCCAAACTGCAACAACCAAAAAAAAACTAGCCAGGTGCTGTGGTGGGCACCTGAGGACCAAGCTACTTGGGAGGCTGAGGCAAGAGAATCGCCTAAGCACAAGAGCTGGAGGTTGCTGTGAGCTGTAACGCCACAGCACTCTACTGAGGGTGACAAAGGGAGACTCTGTCTCATAAAAAAAACCACACACACACACAATAATGTACCACCTTACACCTGCTAAGATAAATAAAACTGAAAGGAAAAAATGTCAATAGCCCTTGTACATAAGGATGTGGAGGAAATGAGACCCTTGCATATTGCTGGTGGGAATCTTATGCAAATGTAAAACTTCTATTATTATATGATCCAATAACTGTACTCCTATGTATACGTGTGTAAATAAAACAATTCAAAATGTATGTTCACATGCACAAGAACATGTACGTATTTTCATAGTAGCAATATTCACGAAAGCTAAAAATTGGAAGCAACACAAATATGCATCATTTTATGAATTGATAAACGTAATGCAGTATCTCCATACAATAGAGGACGTCTCAGCCTTAGAAAGGAATTGAGTATAGTTATGACAGACACCGGAGCGAACCTTCAAAAGATGCTAAGTTAACGAAGCCACATATTGAGTCATTCCATTCATATAAAATGCCCGGAATAGGCAAATCCACGGAAACAGAAATTAGCTTAGTGGTGACCAGGAGGTGAGGGAATGAAACATCAGGACTAAACCATCTCTCTGGGGGTGATGGAAATGTTCTGGAATTAATAATGTTGATGGTTGAATTACATAGTGAATACTATCAACCACTGAAATGTATTCTTTAAAATGCTTATCTGTATGTTGTGAGTTTTACTTCAATTAAAAAAGTCAATAAAAACAAAATTGATGAGTTTCCTTTTTCATAATTTAGGTTTTCAAATCATGTGCTTACTTTGTTTTAACTATCCTAATCTAATTCTAATAAGCCTATTAATTCTGTGCTACAGATAATTTTAATGATCAATTTCTTTTATAAAGTTTGGCAATTTTGTTCCATATCATTATTGACTTTTCTCTGGCTGGGGTAAATCTAATAGAATCATTTGGAATGTATTACTGCACTATTAGCTCAAGAATTACATTAAGATGTTTGCGTGACTCTCAATTTTTTCAGAATATGTAGGAAGGTCTCCACTGATCATATTTCATTGATGGAAGGCTTAAAAGTGGACTAAACAAATATATACTTGGGTGAAGTTTTTAACTGTTAGGACCTTGCACCTCAGTGCTGCCACACTTAAGACACAAAATGTGCAGACTAATCATTAAGAAATTCCTATAATCAGTAAGATATTGACAGGCTGGATTATAGGTTGAGGTTATTAGAATGAAGGCGATTTAATAGCTGGGCATTGTGGTGGACACCTGAGGTCCCAGCTACTTGGGAGGCTGCGACAAGAGAATTGCTTAAGCCCAAGAGTTTGAAGTTGCTGTGAGCTGTGATGCCACAGTACTCTACCGAGGTTGACATAATGAGATTCTGTCTCAAAAAAAGGAAAGAATGAAGGGGATTTTGGAAACTCTCTCTCAAAAAGAACAATTGAAGAAACTGAAACACTGACATTAGAAAGAAAAGAAAGTAAAGTAGTACTTTTCAAATATCTTTCCCTTACCAGAAGACTTATACTTTGTGCCAATTAAAATCCTCAATCTTGTGGCTGGGCGTGGTGGCTCATAGCAGAACAAATAGTATTACATGTAACAATATAATAATAATAATATTTCTACCAGTTTTGAGTTGATTACTATAGCTATTGGACTCAAAAAATCAGAATCCTAAGTCTCCTACTTACTAGCTATTTGTAAACAAGTAAACAAGTTTCCTGATTTGTAAAAAGGGCATGTAATAGTGTCTTATAAGATTTTATTCCACATGAATAAATAATTTAATAATTTTTGATGTATTTAAAACAATATCAAAACAATCATGTTTGATACATATATATAAGTAAACAATCCAACAAATTAATAAATATATAAATAAATACATAAATACAAGTGATATTGTGTTAAAGTTAATTATTTATAAAGCTAAAGCTATAGGCCAGGAGCAGTGGTTCACAACATAATCCCAGCACTCTGGGAGGATAAGGCAGATGGATCATCTAAGCTCATGAGTTCAAGACTAGCCTGAGCTAGAGGGAGACCCCATCTCTAAAATATAACTGAGTGTTGTGGTCGGTACCTGTAGCAGCTGCTCAGGAGGCTGAGGCAGGAGGATCACTGGAGCCCAAGAGTTTGAGATTGCTGTGAGCTATGATAGCACAGCACTCTACCAAGGTTGATAGAGTAAGACTCTGTCAAAAAAAATAAATTGAAGCTGTAAAAATTTAGCAGCAAATAAGAGTTTCCTTAAAATATCCCAGTTATGGCTAATGAAGTAAAGCTAAGTATTGTATCCAATAATGAATTTGTTAAATTCTTTATCAACACACTGATATTGCTCTATATTCACTTTAGAAAATACAGTTACAATTTTTTTTTACATTTTTTCTTGGTTTAATTTCTTGGAAATATACTTTGTTCAAATTAAGATTGAGTCCTGATGTATTTTGCTTTATTTCTAATACACAAAATTTAATGATGATCTGTTGTTGTGGGTGTTCTAGGCACTGAACGTGCACCTGATATTAGGTTGTGTAACAACAAAACAGGTAAAGGTCTGTGGAGAAAGGAGTAACCCCAAGTAAAACGTTAAATATTATGAAAGTGCAAATATAAGCCAGAAAATATCTATAAGCCAATGACAGTAGTCAGATAAGTCATTTAACTTGTGGGGAAGAATCTTGAGAAATCTGGGAGGTAGAAACTGAGTTGAGGATCAAAACACTTGCCATCTCAACCTCAGTAATTTCTTCCCCTTCTGCATCCTGATAAGATCCAGCCCAGCTTGGGGCTGACTGCTTTGTTCTCCCTGCAGCCTCCCCGGCCTAAATACTACATGAAAAGAATTTTGCCTTGCATTTGACATTTTTGTCCTTATTCCGTGACTTTCCCTTTTCTGTTCTGGGTGGGGATGACAAGCCCAGTGGAAAGATTCTGGAGCGCCTAAGTTCTATGGTGGATGCCGTTTTGACAGGTGCATCTAACTACTACTCTCAGTCACAGTATTCCTCTGCCTACACCTTCCTCTCCCATAAAATATTGATATAAAAGAAAGTGGAAATGTTAAGTATTTTGTTTCTTACCAATAATAATGTTTTGGTAAATGGCCTCAGTGTAGACACTGCAGATGGTAGAGCTTCCATGTAGGAAATGCCACTCTCCCCCATCTGTGGGTGAGAACAGCAGAAAGCAGGTGCACGAGGCTCCCCAGGTGCTGCTGCTTTGGAGTGTAAGGACCAACCAGCCCATCTGGCCTTAATGGTGGTATTGTTAGAGCCTCAATTTGAACAGATGGGTTCCTGGATTAATAAATTGGAAAGATCAGCTAATGTGTGGCTCAGTGTATTTTTATCAACGTTAACTTACAAAGAGTTGGAAGTAACTGTGGCAATATTTTCTGATCTAATTATTATCACCCTCAAGGACAGAAAAGCTATCAGATAGTTTTTATAATAAGGAACTTTGAATCTACATCAAAGGTTTGCAAACTTTCCAAAGGGATAGGATAATGATTCTAACCTATTTCCAAAATGCTATGATAATGGTAAAAAAGGAGCCACTGATTAGTAAGAAGCAAAAGTAAACGTGTCTATGAAGAAAAATGTAATCGTGGAAAAGGAAGACCACAAAGTGTTTACCCATTTGTTGGTTGCGTGATTAATTCATACATTCAGTCACTCAACAAATCATTAGCGAATATGTCAGTTTGCAAATTTTCCTCAAACTCTCATTCTACACTCATCTTTTATCAGGAAGAATTGTACATAATATACATTAACTACCTTGAATTAATTAAAATTCTGAAAAGTCACAGTAACTTTTCTCATTTCAAAATAGCTAAATATCTATTCATTTGGAATACTCATTTTTCCTATCTGAAATTTTCGTAATCATTTTTTAAGATTCTGTTCAACTTTTACATTTGTAATACCACCTAATACTTCTTAAGGCAGTTAGTGTGTCTTTTTGTATATTCCTACAATCTACAACTTTATAAGTCAACTATTGTAGAGAACTCGATAAACATGTTATGTCAATCAGCTGTGTACCAACCAAATTTGAAAGAGAAAAAAAAAAAAAAAACAAAGAAGATCTGTGGTTGAAAATTTAACCTTGGAGGAAAAAATGTAACTTAAGAAACAAACAGAACTTAAAAATTCAAAATAGTATCCTTTATGACTTTCAAAAGGATATTGCATTCATAAAAAAACAGAACTCAAATTCCCCCAAAAACCAAGGGGCAAACATTCTTAGGACCGGAGTAGGTGAGTTAAGAGTAATGGGCTTGGGCCTGGAGGGGAGAAGGAAGGGGTAGAGCGCAGACCTGAGTTTGAAGCATTTGAGCTAATAAAGTCTCTACCTACCTACATCACAGGCAGGTGATTCACGGCTACCCTGCCTTCCAAGCCCATTAATGCCCCATTTACAATATCCCGGAGATGGATTACTGTACCAACTGCTTTGCACACTGGATTTACAGGGAGGATTTAGTGAATACTCCCTCCTTCAATAAATCACACTATGAATATTGATTGTGGTATCCTCTACTTATCTAATAGTTTAATGTGGATTATAAAAGTAAAAACAGTCACTGTTTCAGTAGAAGGGTTTGCAGGGGAAGGATCTTGTCAAGGAAACAAATCCACAAACATGTTCTAAAATAACGTGTGACCAGCGTTTAACAGTGAGGGATGAGGATAGAACAGGGCACTGCCGATCGGGACCAATTTATTAGATTCTCTACAAGTGCTAAACTGCCTTTAATCAATAGTTTTCCAGACAGCAGAAGGTTGGGCATAATAAGTCATCATCTTAATGAAATATAGATTATTCTAAAACGATTAAACAAGCGGTTGGTGTCAAGAAAATTGTTCACTTTTCAGAGCTAAAGAAAACCATCTATTTCAGAGGAGAGAAATCAATAGACATTGTGGGTGCCATGTAGCTTGATACAGAAATAAATCTATAGTTAAAGTTGTTCACTGACAGCTGGTTAGGTTATACCCTCTTCATCGCTATTTAATTTCTGAGATATAATTTTAAAGGGAGTTTAATGAAGAAAATAATGGGAAATACCCCCTCCTCCCTTATCTTCATTTTCCTTCTGGTCCTTTTCCTTTCTCTTTTTCTCTTAGTTGTTATTTATGGAGCATCCACTACGTGATAATATGCACTGTTGTGGGTGATATGTGCAGATCATTTTAGTTAATATTAATATTTAAAACAATGCTCAGAAATAGGGACTACTACCCTGTTTATTGCCTGCAAAACAGATATGATGATTCATGGTTCTGGATTTGCAGCTGGCAGATCACGGGACTTGGTGGCCTCCACGGCCAGATGAGTCAATTTGCATAATAGACCTACTCTTTATCTGTATCTCTATCATCTATATTTGCATCGTATCTATCTATCTCTGCCTCTTTTTGGTTCTGTGTTTCTAGAACAGTGGTTCTCAACCTTCTTTATGCCACGACCCTTTAATACAGTTCCTCATGTGGTGGTCACCCCCAACCATAAAATTATTTTCATTGCTACTTTATGAAGTAATAATTATTTCATCATAATTATCATGGTTGGGGGTGACCACCACATGAGGAACTGTATTAAAGGGTCGTGGCATTAGGAAGGTTGAGAGCATCTTGATAAGTACAGTAGAGAGTCAGAATAATGATGGGATCTGCCTGATACTAAACTGTTAGTAAGTGTGTAGAAAGCACAGGATTCCAAAGTTTGAATGAGCTTTGCTTTCCATTTGGAAACCTGATTGCCACATAAGTCCCTGTTGGAAACATCCCCCCCTTTTTTGTGCATGCAATGGTGATCTGTCCTCTTATGGGGAAAATACTTGATAAACAGACATATCCCATTGTGGACTATCATCCAAATGACTGTGGCTCTAGGACAGTAAGAGAGACTCCTAAAAAATCACAAATTCCTTGGTGGCACTGTGGCTCAGTGGGCAGGGCACCACCCCCATATACAGAGGGTGGCGGGTTCAAGCCCGGCTCCGGTCAAACTGCAACAACAACAAAAAAAACAGGCAGGTGTTGTGGCCGGCGCCTGTAGTCCCACCTACTTGGGAGGCTGAGGCAAGAAAATTGCCTAAACCCAGGAGCTGGAGGTTGCTGTGAGCAGTGTGACACCACGGCACTTGACTGAGGCTGATAAAGTGAAAAAAAAAATCACAAATTCCAAAGGAGAGTTTTAAGCAGAAGATGGGAGACTTTTTGTTTTGTTTTTAGTTTCCATGAGGCTTTTAAAGGAAACATTCAAATAGCATGTATGTTATTTTAAGCTGCTTGCTGGGATCTACGGAATCTGAAGTCAACTGTGAAGCCTCATATCTGTGAAGAAAGGAATAAAATAGAAATCTTGCTCTTTTCCTCTGCCCATTGTTCTTTTTTTCCATCCCCTTCCATTTTCTTTTTTTTCCTTGTTGTATTTTTTTAATTGTCTTTATTATTAAATCATAGCTGTGTACAATAGTGCAATTAAGGGGTACAATGTGATATACCTCCGACAAAGGTTTAATAACAGAGAACTCAAACGTATTAGCAAGAAAAGAACAAGTGATTCCATCTCGGGGTCGGCAAAAGACTTGAAGAGAAACTTCTCTAAAGAAGATAGGTGCACGGCCTACAGACACATGAAAAAATGCTCACCATCCTTAATCATCAGAGAAATGCAAATCAAAACTACTTTGAGATATCACGTAACTCCAGTAAGATTAGCCCACATCACAAAATCCCCAAACCAGAGATGTTGGCGTGGATGTGGAGAAAAGGGAACACTTCTACACTGCTGGTGGGAATGCACACTAATACGTTCCATTTGGAAGGATATTTGGAGACTACTTAGAGATCTAAAAATTGATCTGCCATTCCATCCTATAATTCCTTTACTAGGTATACACCCAGAAGACCAAAAATCACATTATAACAAAGACATCTGTACCAGAATGTTTATTGTAAGCCCTTCCATTTTCTGAATCACTCCTCACGAATGTCAGCAGCACAGGGCTGCTGGGCGCCACTGTGGTCACAATATAGATC
>CAUYRH010014814.1:0-42335 GCA_963574655.1 Perodicticus potto
CTACAGGCGCCCGCCACAGTGCCTGGCCATTTTTTGGTTGCAGCCGTCATTGTTGTTTGGCGGGCCCGGGCTGGATTCGAACCCGCCAGCTCAGGTGTACGTGGCTGGCGCCTTAGCCCATTGAGCCACAGGCGCCGAGCCCAGAATTTTTTTTTTTATATCTTTAAAATTGCCAACACTGCTTTAGGAGCACATGCTAAAAGTAGGGCAGCATTTCAGCATGGACAAGATTGACATGGAGGCTCCCCACCAATTGCACAGTGGTTACTGTTAGGTAATTGCAAAACTTACTTCATCTCCCTATCCCAATTACCCACTGAAAATTTCAAACTTGTGGACTGCCCCTAATGGCTCTTCCCACCAGAGCAGTAACTCCTTATTGGCTATTGTACTGTCCTGTCACCATTCTAAGACTTCCCCTAACTGAACCTATATGAGAGTATGTTTTTCTTTTAACTTTCTCTCTCCCTCCCCTCTCTCTTTCTCTCTGCTCTCTCCTCTCCCCCCCATTTCTCTCTCTCTCTCTCTCTTTTCTCTCCTCCTTGGTGCTGCTCTGCAGCATCCCCTGCCAATAAAGACCTTTCGTATAAGCCTTGGTGGTCTATGAGATCTCTGCCAGTCAAGTGCCGTCCTTTTAGTTACAATGCCAGCCACATGCATGGAGGGTGGTAGGTTTGAACCTGGCCTGGGCCAGCTAAACGACGACAACTGCAAAAAAAAAAAAGAAGAAGCTGGGTCTTGTGGCTTATAGTCCCAGCTACTTGGGAGGCTGAGGCAAGAGAATTGCGTAAGCATAAGAGTTTGAGGTTGCTTTGAGCTATGACACCATAGCACTCAATCCAGGGAAGTATAGTGAGACTCTGTTGCCCCCCCAAAAAAGGGAGAAACATTGCACAATTTGTGGTTAACTCTTTCCTGTTCCATCTTGGAACTGTGTTTATAGCTCCATTATAAACTTCCCCATGTTGCATTGAGGAGACAGCAGAGCACAATAGTTTAGCACCTTGGTTTTATCGTCAAGACAATTCTTTACTTGGATTCAGCTTTTCAGCACTAGCTGAGTGACCTTGAGCAAGTTGCTTGGCCATTTATCTATTTATTTTTTTGTAGAGACAGAGTCTCACTTTATCGCCCTCTGTAGAGTGCTGTGGTGTCACACACCTCACAGCAACTTCCAACTTCTGGGCTTAGGTGATTCTCTTGCCTCAGCCTCCCGAGTAGCTGGGACTACAGGCACCCACCACAATGCCCTGCTATTTTTCTGTTTTTGCAGTTCGGCTGAGGCTGGGTTTGAACCCGCCACCTTCAGTATATGCGGCCGGCGCCCTACTCGATGAGCCACAGGCACCACCTATTTATTTATTTTTTTGAGACAGAGCCTCAAGCTGTTGCCCTGGGTAGAGTGCTGTGACATCACAGCTCATAGCAACCTCCAAGTCCTGGGCTCAAGCAATTCTCCTGCCTCTGCCTCCCAAGAATCTGGAACTACAGGTGCCCGCCACAACGCTCGGCCATTTTTTGGTTGCAGCTGTCATTGTTGTTTGGCAGGCCCGGGCTGGATTTGAACCCGCCAGCTCAGGTGTATGTGGCTAGTGCTTTAGCCGCTTGAGCCACAGGTGCCAAGCCTATTTATTTTTTTTAATTTTCTTTTTTTAAGACACAGAGGCTCACTTTGTCACCCTCAGCAGAGCGCTGTGGAGTCACAGCTCACAGCAACCTCCAACTCTTGGGCTTAGGTGATTCTCTTGCCTCAGCCTCCCGAGTAGCTGGGACTACGGGCACCTGCCACAATGCCCGGCTATATTTTGTTGCAGTTTAGCCAGGGCCGGGTTTGAACCCACCACCCTTGGTATATAGGGCTGGTGCCCTACTTACTGAGCCACAGGCGCCTCCCTGCTTGGCCTTTTGAAATGTTTCCTCATCTGTCAAATGGTAATAATGTGAACAGACTGACATTATGGAGTATTTAAGATTAAATTCAATAATGCAGGTAAAGCACTTAGTGCCTGCCACATACTGGGTTCCATCAATCAGTGGGGAAAATGACCCCTGGAGGACAACAGCTTCTTTACATTCATTCTTTCATTCATGCTCATCTTTAAATTTGTTTTATGCATCAGTCCCCCGGAACATAGTATGTGATTAATAAAGGCTATTGAATGACAAAGTGAAACCTTATGCTATACATTTTAAGATTGACCTTTTTCACATAAGGGGCAACTTTACCTTTAAATTATTTGCAACACACCATTGTATTATTTATTTGTTTATTTATCTGTAGAGACATAGTCTCACTTTACCACCCTCAGTAGAGTGTGGTGGCATCACACAGCTTACAGCAACCTCCAACTCCTGGGCTTAGGCGATTCTCTTGTCTCAGCATCCTGAGTAGCTGGGACTACAGACACCTGCCACAACGCCTGGCTATTTTTTTGTTTTGCAGTTCAGCCAGGGCCGGGTTTGAACCCGCCACCCCTCGGTGTATGGGGCCGGTGCCCTACTCGGTGAGCCACAGGCGCCGCCCGGCACACCATTTTACGACAGTGGAACGTGTCATTTCCACCATGACCTTGGAAGAGTCTGGCGTCAGTGAAAAAGTCTATTCAACTTCTTTTGGCATTTAAGACCTCCAGCGGCCAGATAGGACCTTAATGACCATCCAGTACAACCACCTACTATGCCTGTGAGATGCATGTAAAGTGAGTGTCTTGTCCAAGGCCAGCTATC
The DNA here is from genome assembly GCA_963574655.1 of Perodicticus potto. Lineage (NCBI taxonomy): Eukaryota > Metazoa > Chordata > Mammalia > Primates > Lorisidae > Perodicticus > Perodicticus potto. The sequence goes on from CAUYRH010014814.1 coordinate 2,728, forward strand.
CTCCGTGAGGACCAGAACCCAGTTTAGAACTCTCCTCCCTCCCCTCAGTTTGGTATCCTTTCTTCCTTCCTTTGTATTTCAGGGCCATTCAGTGGGGTTAGGACCAATCACTAATCTCTTTTGGTAAAGGTTCAGGCAACTCAGGAGGAGCAATGGGAGAATAGTTTGGGAATGCAAGACCCACCTGTAGCAAACAGTACTTGTGTCTAGACCTCACCTCTCCCTATGTCTCTCCCAGTTACTCTTGTGCTGGAATGGTGACCTCACAATTAAAAGGCCCCTATACGTAGTGGTCATAGGTCTAATGAGATGCAATTTAGTTTCTCTGTATTTAAGGGTGGGGTTTCATCCCTCTTCATAGGCCATTCCTCTGTTTTGCTACTCTAAGGTATGATGTCTTGTTGGTCTTAAGACTTAATCTTAAATTTTGATAGTTAATTGATTTCTTTTTTTTTTGAGAGAGCCTCAAGCTGTCACCCTGGAGAGAGTCCCATGGCATCAGAGCTCACAGCAACCTCCAATTCCTGGGCTCAAGCGAGTCTCCTGCCTCTGCCTCCCAAGTAGCTGGGACTCCAGGCGCCCGCCACGATGCCTGGCCATTTTTTGGTTGCAGCCGTCATTGTTGATTGGCGGGCCCGGGCTGGATTCGAACCCGCCAGCTCAGGTGTACGTGGCTGGCGCCTTAGCCTGTTGAGCCACAGGCGCCAAGCCGATTTTTTTTTTTTTAAGAGACAGAGTCTCACTTTGTCCCCTTGGTAGAGTGTTGCGGCGTCAGATCTCACAGCAACCTCCAGCTCCTGGGCTTAGGTGATTCTCTTGCATCAGCCTCCCGGGAAGCTGGCACCACGGGTGCCCACCACCACACCTGGCTAGTTCTTTTTCTATTTTTAGTAGAGAAGGGGTCCCGCTCTTGCTCAGACAGATCTCTGAATTCCTGAGCTCAAGCAATCTGCTCGAGTAGGCCTCCAGAGTGCTAGGATTACAGGCGTGAGCAACTGTGTCTGGCTAGGTATGAGGTTTTAATTATTTTTAAGTCTCAAATGAGTGATGAAATACAGATACCAATTAAATAAACTTAAGGCTTCAATTATCTTTTTTCTTGCTTTTGAAATAATAAAGGCTGGTGTGTACAGCTCCAGTGTGGACACTTCCACATACAGTACATACTTCAGTTAGAATCCAAATAGAGCTTCAGGGAAAATATTGTGCTGTTCTCATTTCTGTCTGTGATGGAAGTAAATTTCCACATATTGAAAGATAGAAGATGCTACCAGCCAAAGAGTATTGTCCAAATAGCATGTAAAAGAAAATGTACGTGGGCAGGTTGGAAAATTCAAGTACACTCTTTACTAGTACATAAGGGAAACAAAATCAGCTGGAAGCTTCCCTCTACTTCCCAACACACATGCACACACACACACACACACGTGTGCGTGCACACATACATGCAGGATTAGTCTCTATCCATTTAAGACGACTGCATTTAGGACAAAAAAGTTCAATTAATCAAATTCCTCTAAGAAAAGCACATGATGGGCAAGGCCATGGGGGAAGAATGGGGAAACCCAGATGGGCCAATCTGAAACCCACAGCTGTGCCTTCACATCTTCAAATAAATCTGTTTCCAGGAATGCAGGTTTCTATTGTTCACATTTAAATCTTGAATCTTACAAAACTCAGTGACATCTTCATTTTCAAAGTCAGAATCTTTACTTAGGACACCTGTATTTTCTCTTACTTACAAGACTAGGAGAAATTCTTTTCAATTTTGAGAGACTAATTAATAAAGAGAGAAGGAAAAAGGAAACTGAATTGAGTAAGAACAACGAATATTTATACAAAATGTTCCAAAGTCAGTTAACTAACCACATTGTACCTAATACATGAGAAAGAACTGTAGGGTTTTTAGAAATGAGATTTAACACACAATTAAGCATCACATCTAGGTCATTTTTAAAATAAATCAATTCAGATAAAAAGAATTTGGCCTCTAGGAAAATCAGTTTTGCTCAAAATGTTACTACTGATGATAATCCACTAGGTCGGTAAAATTTTCAGGATGTAATTTATAGGCTTGTTAAATCTGATGGCTTTGTAAGTAGTGACATGATAAGGCCCATGATATAGTAGTACCTCCTTTTGAATTGGTAGATTTTAAGCTCATTTTATTTTGCATATTTATAGAAAATATTCAAAGAATAAGTCTTCTTTCTCCTGTTTATTCAGTTTTTACTACTGAAATTGTAATTTTCTTTGCTTGCAGATAATTCATGCAGGTGCTGTTACTTAGTGTAAGCAAATATCAAAGCTGGTCTAACCAATCTAAATTAGTATAGAAGTTAAGAACAAGGTTGTATCTCATCGAATTGCATCTAGTGAAGACTGAGGACCCACTCTGAGTTGGCAGAGAGGCTGAATGGCAAACAGACTTCACACCCAACACTCCGGGGTGAATGGTCCATCCACTGGAATTAAGGCTCTGACATCCAACTTCCCCACAACTTTTATTTTAGGTAAGTCAAGGTCATCTTGGGTGGCAGACTGTGCTCCCACAAGTAAAATATGAGATCCAATACACCACTTTCCATATTTTGCACCATGCAGCCTTTTTATCCAAAGATCTGAAGCTTCTAAAATTGAACATTTTACCGCAATCATCTGAGTTGCCAGCTAGAAAGCTGCGGGCCAAATTTGTAGTACACTTTTTAACTGGCATTTTGTGTACAGAGTTCATTCCTGTTTTAGTATTTTTATTTCCCCTTTACTCAGATTGTATTTATTTTAAATAAATTTCATCATGTCATATTGTATGCATCTCTGCAAGCCCTCTTAAAAAATTTCCTGCGAAAGCCAGGCACGGTGGCTCATACTGTGATCCTAGCACTTTGGGAGGCTGAGGTGGGTGGACTGCTTGAGTTCAGGAGTTCAAGACCAGCCTGAGCAAGAGTGAGACCCCTGTCTCTACTAAAAATAGAAAAACTAGCGGCGTGTTGTGATGGGTGCCTGTAGTTTCATGTACTTGGGAGGCTGAGGCAAGAGGATCTCTTGAGCCCAAGAGTTTGCATTTGCTGTGAGCTATGATGCCATAGTACTCTACCCCAGGGTGACAAAGTGAGACTCTGTCTCAAAAAACAAACAAAACAAAAACCTTCCTGGGAGGAGGGAATGCATAAACAAACTTTAGACAAACTATATTATAATCAGATTAAATTTGCGTGAATCTTGTCTACAATATATCACAGGCTGATTCAAGTCAAAGAGAACAGGGATTTAAAAGATGGTAATGTTTCTTAGCAAATTCATAGTCTCCCTAAGCAATATTCAACTTAAAGGAATCTGAATTTCAGTAGTTAAAAGATGAAAGATGGATTCAAATTGAACGAAATAATTTTTTCCAGAAGCTTCTAAATTTCCAAAAAAGTTCATTAAAACCAGATCATTCAGGTTACAAAAAGGAGCCTGACTAGAAAGGGGCATGGTCATGGTATGTTACAGCATATAGGATAACCAGAGGTGGAATCTTTATTTCACAAGTTTCAAGATACAGTACAAAATGAATCTGTACATCTCTCTATTAACAGGATTTGTTTACACAATTATATTACACTTCGCCAGCCTTTATACTGCATTTCATTAAATACAAAGTAAATTTACAAAAAAAGTCTACCATGGTGTTCCTTCACAATGCCAGCTTATGGTTTTTTTAAACTTCCTCTCCTAAATATTCATAGTGGTTACACCTTGATCATATCAACATTATAAGTTTTATAATTTTTTTTTAAAATCAAAGAGACTAGCGTCAGCCTATTTGTCAAATCAAATAGGAAAAACAGCTCATGTCAGATGGCTCCATGCACATAACCAAGGGATCCTTCTCATGCACACAAAATCAGATTTTTACTTGTGCCAAAAGTCTACCATGGTGTTCCTTCACAATGCCAGCTTATGCTTTTTTTAAACTTTAAACAGTCACTTTAAAATACAAATCAATTTTTTACTTGAGATCATTTAAAATTTTCTTGGAAGTATAAAGTGGATGGAGAGATTCAGCTTCTTTTCAGTGAATACCATACATTTAAAACTAGGTAGTGCCTCAGACAGTATAGCATTCAGAAATTGTATATTTTCACTTTTGAGAGCGATGACTGCTGAAAAATGTTTATGTGAAAATAGAAGCATTCTTTTGCTCTAATTTTTTTCTTGCATACTTTTGGTCATAATATTATGTAATATGTATTAGAGTCGCTTTCAAAACAAACACCAGCTGTCTTTGGAGCAAGTATAGCCCTGCTCTTCTTGGCAGGTAAAGGGGATATTTGCCTGAATCATTTTGTTTTGAAATGTGCATGTGAAACATTAGTCCAAACCTCTGTAAAGGAAGTTTTTGCACATAGTTAGATTAATACACATGCTACTCACATTAAGAATTGTAGTTTTCATTTACAGGCCTGCATGCATGCTTCCAAAACATTGGTCTGAAGTACAAACATGAGAGGCAAAGAAGGAAAGGAAAAACCAAGCCAACCACACCCCCCCAAAAAACGAAAGAAAAACCGGGTAGCGCCTGTGGCTCAGAAGAGTAGGGCGCCGGCCCCATATGCCGGAAGTGGCGGGTTCAAACCCAGCCCCAACCAAAAACTGCAAACAACAACAACAACAACAACAAAAAAAAAAACCCCTTAAATATAAAAGACTTAAGTTTCCTCGAGGCATCAGCAGCTCCTTAATTAAACAAATCATCAGATCATCACCAGATTACTTGGCAAAAAGTTTCCAGAAGTTGCCAATGGTACAAAGATAAAAAACAGCTTCGTATTAAAACTCTCAGAAATTAGCCCTACGTGTGGAAAGTAATAAATCCTCAAGAGTACCAAGATTAATGATCCATAAGTTAGTATGATAAATAACGAATTCTGAAAAAGCCTTTCATTTACTTTTTCTGTGCCATTGACTATTAATCAAAATTAAGATATGCCTTACCTAGAAAACAGAAACAAAAACTTTAAACTCAAAAAGCAAAAAAACCGCCACCAATGCTACCCGTGATAAAATAAAATAAAAGCCAAATGGACAGTTTCAAGAGAGTTGGCTAACTAATAAACCAAACACAAGAAAGTATAAGCTAAATAGAGAACTACTGTCACCACCTTTGAAGGCAGGAAGACACATCAATATAAAAGGTATCAGGAGAGATGGGCTACCATGGAGAAATGAAACCACACTTTGTTAAGTCTAAATTCTAACATCAAAACTCCTGTATCCCGGAGTTAGTTTAATGTCACTGACATTAACAAGCTTTTGTTATTGTCATTTTATTCAAATGGATGCCATTTGATTAGGTAAGTATTGAGCATTATTTTCAGAGAAAAACCAAACTCCATTCCTATTTGCTTAGGTACCATGTCCCCTGAACAAAAAAGAAAAAGGGAGCAAAGTATTTTAAGACAGTTTTTAAAAGAAGCTATAAGAACTAAGAAATTTTAAAGATACCATTCAAATTTCTGATAGCAAATGACCACAGAAAGTGGAAACAAGCCAAGGAATGGGTATTATGGATATTAATAAAAAAAGACCAGTGTAAACTAACAGCAAGTGTGTTAAAATTACATGAACAACAAGATTACACTTTCCCATCCAGCCTTAGGTAGTGCACACTGTTTAAAGAAATGCTTTCTATACTAATAATGGAAAGAAATAAAGACAGATATAACAACGCTGTGAAAGGAGAAATTAGATGGACGAAAGAAGAAAGAACTGCAAGTTGACAGTCATCCTAGAGGGCTTTCAACTTTTAAATAAATTAAAACAGTTCCTTCTAAATGGAACATGGCGGCTACCAGGGATCATACTTATTTTGGAGGAGGGAGAAAAGGCAGTGGTAAAGACACCAACATACTGACCAACTGCACTCAAATCCCCATGGGGAAGACACCAGAACAATTCTTAATATTTACAAGAGCTGCCCAAAGCGACACTGCACTTCTGAGAGTAAAATTTCCTACTTTCACAGTAGGCTTTCATATGTATGGTTCTCTCCATGACCACTTGTTCGAATTCAGAAGCAATTACCTGGGAGGAAAGTCTGCTTACCAGGTTTCCCATAATACTCTAAACAAAAAAAATGTATACAACTTCATGTTTAAAGCCTTCATGTTCATTACAGGTTAATTAAATCTAGTTCTAAATACAATCCCAACTTCAAAAAACAAAGCACTATACCTCTAAAAGTAATAAACTCTTCAAGTTTTCTGCAAATGAGGGATTGTGGGCAACAAGCATAAAGGTTAGTATTAGCAGACTGATGCTGACAGGTGCCTGCTTAGATAGGAATGCTGTCTCAGACTAGATACAGGCTGGTGAACACTACCATCTGACAGTAAAAAGAAATACAAATTCAGTTAAGCTTTTGTCCTTTCACTTGTGTGATTATGTGAAGTTCTCAGTTTTCTTTTTTGTTGCTTTTTTTCCATGTTATTTGACCAGCAAATTCTGAAGCGTAGTAGCCTTGATTTTTCCTAATGTTAACAGTGGGAAGATGGTGAACAGGATAGCTAAGGAGGTGGCTGACTTTCTACTGTAATATACAATTGTCAGAAATAAAATGGTACCTGAACAGTACAGAACACTACAAACAGGCTTTGGCTTTCATCAACCACTGAGTTTAATCCATCTGTGATTCTCTGTCTGAGTTCTAGTACGATAATGGTAGTCACTGTATGCCTTTATCCTGGCAATTACATTTCATATCTAAAGGATTCAGGAGGGCAATGTGTTCTTTGAGCAATAAGAAATGCAAAGTAAAACAAATCCTGGGAACAAATGCTTCAACTTTTGGGAAAGTGTGTCTATGATCCTGGTACCCCATTCAGAGTCCTTTAATATGGTTTTCTAATTTCTCCCATTTAGTCCATCCTGTGGCTTCTGGATCAATGCTCTGTATACTCAAGTAAGAAAATTACACTAAGTGATAGTGGGGCAAATTCGTGTTAGTGCAAGGACTCAGCTCACAAAGTTTTACATGTATATATACCATTCCAAAGAAGTGAAGTTCACAAAAAACTCTTTAACAAGGTCTTCCAGTCTTTGAAGGAGAGAAGTATGGTATAAAGTGTGACAACCACCATTAATGTGAAACTTTCAGACCTTTTTCCTTTTAAAATAATATGCTAAATATGTATACTTGCCGGTGGACTGGTAAGTTTCTCAGTTATCGCAGTTCCAAAACATTTTGAAGATTTTTTTTTTTTTAAAGTAAAAAGGCAAGTTCTATTCTCTGACTTTCAAACGTGTTCAAGGTTAAACTTGCAACTAACTGGGTTTTCCTTTTTACATTGTTCAGTTTTTAGTGTTGATGCACAAGACCTTAAAGATGGCTGATATAAGAACTTATGCACATTGAAAGAATTATCAAAAGGATTCAAGACATTAGTTTTGAATGTCTCTCAAGTTTCCAGAAAAAAAAAAAAATAGTAAAGCCACTGAGAGCTGTTATTCCATATGGCACTGAAACAAACATTCAACTTAGTTTAGGTTAGAGTTCCTTATCCCTGAAAATAAAGGCATCAGATTCTAAGCAGCTTTAGGAATTCAATGCTTCTTTGTGCCTCTTCCAGGAGGTGACCACTGATCCAAAGTCTCAAATCAAATGCGAGTGTTCTCAGCAAACAACTTCCTTAGCTGTCACTGATCAAGGCTGGACACGGTGGATGTTACTGTGGTGGCTGCTGCTCTGGGGGTCCCTCCTGCTGGGGTGGGGCTGGTCGTGGCCCTGGAGGCCGGGGCACAGGCATGTCCTGGTGCTGCCTCTGCCTGTAAGCTATCACTGTTCCCAGCAGCAGGGCAATGATGGTCATGAGGTAAAGGTCCCATTCAGGTCCCAGAAGCTGGTCCATATCAAGTTGGGTAAACATATCTCGAATCTTAATGAAAATGACACAATAAAAGTCATTATCGCCACTAAAATGTCAGGGAAGGAACTGGGAAAGTTACATCACAAATTAGAAATAAGTACAGAACTTAAAATAGTTGGTGTGGGGAACACTTTGTAATATGTATTCAAAAAGAGTTTTAAAACCTTTAAATGACACTCAAAATTATGTGTTTCAGGCACATATTAATTTATATAGTGGACATATCAAATATCTGAGGTATTAATTTATACAGTGGACATATCAAATATCTATCAGGATTTGTTCCATCAGTAACCTTGTACACTCATTTTTCCACAGAAAATATTGGAAAGGAACCCTGGGACAATAGGGAGCCAAGCAGGGGAAATCAGTGTCGTGGCCCACCTGGCACCTACTTGCAATGAGTGCACACTAGCTGGAAAGCTCTGTTCTGTGTCAGTGGAACTAGTCCACTACTCTCTTGTAATTGAAGACTGTAGGAATTCATGATTTAATAGTTGAGTGAATAATGCTATTTTAGGTAGGATTTAACTGAGATGCAAAATACTTGAACTTAAAAGTTTATGTTCTTTGTCTAGGACACTGTCATTGGTTTTGTGCTATTTAAGAGAAGTTATTCCTGATATTTTGCTGACTGCTACCTATCCATAAAGAAAATAAATATGGGGTATAACCCTTTATTCAAATAAAATTATACTTAAAAGCTCTCCATAATAGGCACTAAATCTACATTTTTCTGGGAAAAAATTACAAGAAAACACTAACTATGTTCCCTGGACAGGAACCTGGGATGGGAAGTTTTGTGGTTTACTGTTTTTATGTTTGACTTTTTCACCATCAATACTTACTACTCTTGCACTTTTTTTTTTAGTTGAAATATCTAGGTGATAGATTTATGGGATATTTTATTGTCTTCTTTGTACTTCTGTATTAAGAAAAAAAAAAACCCAGAAAAGATATATATGGATCACTACAAAAGTTTTGAGATATATAAAAATCAAAAAATGTGAAGTCTGCATGGATGGAAACAAATGAAGCCCTCCCAGCAACACCAATAACCCAAGCAAATTGAAACTTGCACGGGTGAATCAGAAAGGAAATGTCAACTGTGTTTCTTGAAAGCAAAATAATGGACCATAACACAGTCTGTCTCAAAACTTTCATAGTTGCCCATGTATACTCAGTACAGTGTATTGCCACATGACAACTCAGACTGTAATCATAGCTTACAAAAACTGTGAGAGATGAGTCTGAAATAATCCTAAGAGAGAAACAGCAAGTTGCTGCACTGTCAGCTGTTTAAAAGGAACAAAGATGTTCCAATTGGCAGAGGTACACTATACTCTGGCTCATGCTTCCAAGCAATTCTAGTAATTGACATTACAGGTGTCTCAGCAACCGGAGAATACAGTCCCACATGTCCAGGGCTCTGGAACCTTATCCGTGGAAGACCTCTGTGGCGTGGGGTTGGGTGGCAAAAGAGAAGTCTATTTCTCTTTAGTGATGCTAGAGCTGCATGAGCTACATTTGTATTGGGCAATATACTGCGTATTAGGAAAAGCTTGTTCTTGAATCTAATGATAAAATGATACACTAACCTGCTTTGAGAGATATTACAGAAGGGTGAAACATCTCTTTTCTAGTCATAATCAAACTAAAATTAAATAGCCCTTGTTTCTAACAAAGGCTCTGAACCTTTTATGGCTTTCAGAGTTAAATGCTACACCAGTTAATCCACTACTAGGAACTATAGGTACTGAAAACAAAATTTAAAACTGGCAGAACCCAAGAGAACGAACATATGAGTATTGTTAACTAAAGCTGGTAGTTTTGAAGAGAATGGGTAACCCACCTCCTATTTAGATTCTATCATTAGCCTATTTAAATAATTCAAGCTATTTTAAGAGAAGAAAATTCTGGTGGCATTTTCAACTTATGTTTCACTATCAGAAGAAACTAGAATACAACAGCCTGGGTAAGTTCATCATCTTTTTTTTTTCTTTTTCTTTTTAAGGGAGTGGTTTGAGCCACTGCCAGGTAGTCATCTGATTTAATGTTTACTGAATTTAGTTAACTATCCTTTCAAACAGCTTTGAGTAAGTCTCAGTTTTCACTAAACCAGAAAACATCTGCATCGATGACAAATGTTTCAGTAGAAGGAACCATCAAGTGCTACCTAAAACCCACAGTAACTTCTGTGTCTACATTCATCCCTCCCTGATGACATCCTTTGGTACTTAACCAGGGGGAAGAAGGGAAGACGACTGACATTTGCAGGGCACTCTGGCATATGCATTCCAACTTTTTTTTTTTTGTAGTTTTTGGCCGGGGTGGGTTTGAACCCGCCACCCCGTATATGGGGCTGGTGCCCTACTCCTTGAGCCACTGGCACCACCCTGCATCCTAACTTTTTAAATAAAAACTTCCAGGACAGAGAATGTTATATTATCTGTATCGTTTTTTTTTTTTTTTTTGCAGTTTTTGGCCCGGGCCGGGTTTCAAAACGCCACCTCTGGTATATGGGGCCAGTGCCCTACTCCTTTGAGCCACAGGCGCCACCCATATCATCTGTATCTTAATTAGAAGAGGAATGTCCACTTACATTTGCTTCACGTATGTATTGCCAGAAATAGACAACGCCCAGTTTGCAGAGTGCTAGGAAGACTGGTACTTGTGCATCTGGGCTGGCTTCTGCTGCCATGTCATAAAAACGCTTTGCAAGGTGAATATCCTATAATATAGGTAATAAACACAAATTTATTTCTTGTCAAAATAAGTAAAAATACTTATGTAATTTATATGTTAGGAAAATTTGCTTTACCTTTCAAGGTTTTGATTTTAAAATGAATTTACCTCACCTAAAGAAAAAACCAAGCTTCACTTAGGTAAAATTTGTTTAATTATCTAACTGCTTAACTTTGAAAAATTTAATTAAAAAACCAGACTCATTTTTCCCTAACATAACATCCGATTTGCTGTGTAGATATGCTGGCTATAGCCATATATCTATGCTTGATAACTGTTAATCTGGAGATTTCTAAGTCTCAAGGTAATTCTTTGCTACTTAAAAAACTTCAGTCAGTGTAAGCAACTTACTAGTTTCAATTTGATCTTTGCACTAGGGTAGACACACTCAATATTTTACAAGAAGTATTAGCATGGACAGTGTTATGGAGCTGTATCTTACAGTTCCTCAATCTTTCATACATGCTTTTTCCTGAGAGGGATCTGCCTAATAGGCCTGTGTGCATAGCAACCTTTCTCCAATTTACAAAAGAAAAGCACACCTCTCACCTACCCCACTTCTTCCTCAGGAGCATTGTCTTGGGGTGTAATAACCTTACTGGCCACCTCAGACACAGATACCCTTAAATACTGGTTTTGGAGAAGGCTCCTTTGTTGACTAATTATAAACTCATAGGCCAGCATCGGTGGGTCATGCCTATAATCTCAGCATTTGGGTGGCCGAGGTGGGTAAACTGCCTGAGCTCATCTGTTCGAGATCAGCCTGTGCAAGGGCCAGACGCCATCTCTAAAAACAGCTGGGCGTTGTGGTGGGCGCCTGTAGTCCCAGCTTCTTAGGAGGCTGAGGCTGAGACTCTGTTGAGCCCAAAAGTTTGAGGTTGCTGTGAGCTATGACACCACTGCACTCTACCAAGGGTTAAAAAAAAAAAGAAATAAAAATAAAGAAAGAAAGAAAGAAAGAAAACGTTACTTTTTTCATGCTTTGACCACTATCAAAGAACACTAAGCTCTTGGCTCCGCGCCTGTGGCTTAAGTGGCTAAGGCGCCAGCCACATACACTGGCAGGTTCGAATCCAGCCCGGGCCCACCAAACAACAATGATGGCTGCAACAAAAAATAGCCAGGCGTTGTGGTGGGCGCCTGTAGTCCCAGCTACTTGGGAGGCGGAGGCAAGAGAATTGCTTAAGCCCAGGAGTTGGAGGTTGCTGTAAGCTGTGATGCTACTGCGCTCTACTGAGGGCGATAAGCTTGAGGCTCTGTCTCAAAACAAACAGAAAAACAAATTTAACTCAAATGGTTTTTTAACAGACTGCTATATTTTTCCAGATCAAGGACCAAATGTCATGTAATCCATAAAGACTGTGGATTATTCATGAGGATGACTAAACAGATTTAATAGAGTTAATAAGACTTAGCAAATAATATCATGAATTATTTTTTCCAATTATAGCTGATAAGTATGAATGTCTCTTTCATTTAAAAAATAGGAAAAAAATGGGAAAACACGATCATGTTTTAGAAAAATAAGTTATTCCATTTTTTAATCATGATTATTCAATTCTTCTCAAAAGCTAAACACAAATTCCCTCCACCCAATTCTAATCTAGATACCATGCCTTTTATCATATTCTTTATTCATAAGAATTTATTAGTTACATATTATATGTATTAAGTTATCAGAAGCACATTAGTTTTCTTATTTTATAACCTATTGTAAAAACAAATTATTAGATTTATATCATTTCAACTTTGACTATTTTCAATAAATTATTACTAGCTATATCCCCTAATGCCATAATGGTTATGTAATTTTTATATTAGTCATCAAACACATGGCAAACTTTATTTATTCAACACTTTATTTGCATTAAGCCTTCCTGAAGGAAGCTAAGCCTGACTTGGCTGACTGGTTTGACAGGCAAGAGAAGCCCCAATGACATTATAGGAATAGATCTTCCAGAAGTCAACATACAGAATTTGAAGTCCAGAGGCTTGCTAAAACTATACTTACTATCTAATACTAATAATTAATATTTGAAATATTAAGATAAATAAAATATAAAAATTTATATATTGAAATTAAAATATCTAAATGTGGCTCGACACCTGCAGCTCAGTGGTTAGGGTGCTGGCCATATACACTGAGGCTGGTGAGTTTAATCTAGCCTGAGCCAGCTAAACAACAATGACAACTGCAACAAAAAAATAGCCAGGCTTTGTGGTAGGCACCTATAGTCCCAGCTACTTGGGAGTCTGAAGCAAGAGAATTGCTTAAGCCTAAGAGTTTAAGGTTGCAGTGAGCTGTGACACCATGGCACTCTACCAAGGGTGACATAGTGAGACTGTGTCAAAAAAAAAAAAAAAAAAATCTAAATGTGAACAAAGAAGCTGCATCTTGTCAAAAAACAGTGCATTAGTAAAACAAAATTAACAATTTTCCTTCAACTCTTAAGGACATGAGGTCAAGAAACTGCCTGTAAGTGATAGACTGGGGGATATTATCAGTGGTCATTTTATAAGTTTTTAAAGCCTTTTTAGTATTCTTTCCAGAAACTGAAAAAGTGAAAGGCTCCTGTGTCAGGGAAAACATTTGTGTACAAGGTTTCCGATTCTTTGTTGTTTTTTTTTAGGCAGAGCCTCAAGCTGTTGCCCTGGGTAGAGTGCTGTGGCATCACAGCTCACAGCAACCTCCAACTCCTGGGCTCAAGTGATTCTCCTGCCTCCACCTCCTAAGTAGCTGGGACTACAGGCACCTGCCACAATGTCCAGCTATTTTTTGGTTGCAGCTGTCACTGTTCTTTGGTTGGCCTGGGCTGGATTTGAACCTGCTAGCTCAGATGTATATGGCTGGCGCCTTAGCTGCTTGAGCCACAGGCGCTGAGCCACAATTCTTTGCTTTGAACACAATTAAAGGCTGTTAGCAGACAGGTTATTAAAAATAATTCTTAATGACAACTCATTAAGACCAGCCTGAGCAAGAGAGACACTCCATCTCTAAAAATAGCTGGGTGTTGTGGTGGGTGCTATAGTTCCAGCTACTCGGGAGGCTGAGGCAAGAGAATCACTTGAGCCCAGGAGTTTGAGGTTGCTGTGAGTTGTGATGCCTCAGCACTCTACCAAGGGCAACAAAGTAAGCCTTTATCTCAAACAAATGAAAAAAACCATGCAAAGGGGTACATGGTTTTTCAAAATTCTGTTGAAGGTATATAGGCAAAACTTTAAGATCACAGGTCTAGAGAACGTTAGACTTTATTAGGAAAGTGAAAGAATCAGAAATAAGTTTGTTAGTAGAAAACATTTATTTCAAAATAATTTAGAAACAGAATTTGGTTGAAGATGGACAGGTAAGTTTCTCAAACAGATACTTATCAATAGAGGCAGCACTTTACTTCCATTTTGATGGACCTGTTTTTATCTTAGTATCATAATTATAAGAGCATAGATATTAATGTATGTGTGGTAGAAGAGAAAAGAGATGGAAGGTCAGTCTTCAGAAATATTACAAATCATTCCCATAATTGAGTGGCCTATAAAATGACTGAAGGATAGTTAATTTTCTATATAAATGCAGGTGTTTCTCCAATCACAATTATATTAATCAAACATTTATTTCAAAGCCACACTCACCTGTTTAATACCCAGTCCTTTCTCGTGCATATATCCCAGATTAAACATAGCTTGTGCACTGTGCTGCTGCTCAGAAGCCAGACGGTAATGAATAAATGCTGTTTCATAATCTACATCAGTGCCAAATCCATAGAAATGGTAGTCTCCAAGCTTAATTCTAGCCACAGTATAGCCTTAAACAGAAGTTAAATGCAAAACTGCCAATAAATAAAGTATGTTTAAAAAAGATCAAACTGTTCCCTTCCTGCTAACATGTTTATACAAAACAAAGAATTTTAATTTGTAGTATACAAACTTTGTAAGAAATTCCTGTCAAGATATGAAGTTAGTAAAAAATATGAACTAGAAGGGTAGCTCTTCTGCAGAGGGTTTGCAACAATCAAGGAGAAGAAAAACCAGGTGGGTGGTCTGCTCGTGCGTCCCTAATCCAAAAATTTGAAATCTAGAATCTTCCAAAATCTGAAACTTGAGGCTCAAAGGTCAAGCTCAAAAGAAACGCTCACTGGAATGTTTTTTATTATGGATGCCCAACCAGTAATCATATGCAAATATTCCAAATCTGAAAGAATCTGAAATCTGAAATACTTTTAGTCCCATGCATTTTGGATAAAAGATAATCAAGCTGTATTCCCTCTTTCACTAATTCTCCTCTTCAAATAATTATGCTCTATTTTATCATGTCATTTATATTTTAAAATAGTTCAGCTTGATCATTGTTTAGGCTGGAGAAGGTATAGATAGTATGTTTGAAAAAAAATATTCAAAAGAAGAAGTAGGGAAAGATTAGTGTTTTGTGTTTTAGGCTAATATTAACATTTTATCCTATATTCTATTCCATTCCAATTTTGCACAATCTACTGGCCTCAATCTAGAAACCTAAGAGTGGACCACAGTGTGATGAAAATGTCTAATACAATGACTCTGCAACCCAACTTAGAAACCTTAGCACTAGGACTTCTGTTTTAAGAATAAATGCCAATAATATACACGGACGTTAAACAGTAGTTAGTGAGTTAGTGTCTCTGCTTCATTTTAAGGTGATGAATGACATTATTTAATCTTCATTAAAGATAAAATATAAGGGAGGTCCCAGGGGAGTTTACCACTTACCTTGAGAGGCTGCCCTGTTCCAGTGCAGCAAAGCTCTGGGATAAGTTTCATTCTCACCTACAATGGTTGCTTCTCCTATAAGAAAACAAATATATAAATCAGGCATTTAGAAAAGGCATTAGACTTTCAGGATTCATTTGCAAATTAGGATCTATGGTGCATAAGCTGAAGAATTAGGATATAACAAATAGTATTAGAATAAAATACTAAGGTCAAGGGAATCAATTGGATTCAGGAGGGGACTATTTTGTGAAACATGGTTTTTTTTTTTTGAGACAGAGCCTCAAGCTGTCACCCTGGGTAGAGTGCTGTGGCATCACAGCTCATAGCAACTTCTAACTCCTGGGCTCAAGCGATTCTCTTGCCTCAGCCTCCCAAGTAGCTGGGACTACAGATGCCTGCCACAACGCCCAGCCATTTTTTGGCTGTAGCTGTCACTGTTGTTTGGTCAGGCCTGGATTTGAACCCGCCAGCTCTGGTGTATGTGGCTGGTGCCTTAGCCGCTTGAGCTACAGGCGCCGAGCCTGTGAAACATGTTTTATTTATAAAACCAATAACGAGACTACTGACTGAGCCACTTTTAGAGATCTAGACAGTGCTGGGAAACGGGGATTTTTTGTACCCCCTGTTTTTGAAAGATATACTAAAAGCAATTAATTTGAAAATTAATGTCATATACATTTTTAGTGTCAACTCTAGTTATAAAATTAACTTTAATGACTAAGTAAAAAGCATGTGTGTTAAATTCCATTCATAATAAAAAAGATTGTTTCCCGGGCAGCGCCTGTGGCTCAGCAAGTAGGGCGCCGGTCCCATATACCGAAGGTGGCGAGTTCAAACCCGGTCTCAGCCGAACTGCAAAACAAAAAAATAGCTGGGCGTTGTGGCGGGCGCCTGTAGTCCCAGCTACTCGGGAGGCTGAGGGAAGAGAATTGCCCAGGAGTTGGAGGTTGCAGTGAGCTGTGTGATGCCACTGCACTCTACCGAGGGCGATAACGTGAGACTCTGTCTCTACAAAAAAAAAAAGATTGTTTCCCTGCCCTGTGGCTTTTCTTTTTAAACAGGCTAAACTATGTGAGCTCTTATATTTTAGACCTAAGGTATGAGGGACTAAAATGAACTTTACTCTGATCCAGAATGAAGGCCGCATTGCTCTGTGCCACTTCATAGCCTTGTTCGGCCAGTAGGAGGTACTGGATCACTGCAGCATTGTAATCGCCATCCTTATAGCTGTTATAGGCAGTCATAAGCCTCTCAGACCAGCGGCCTCGTTCACATACATTCTTAAACAACTATGAGAAGAGGAAAAAAAATCAATACAAAAAGTAGGAACCATATGCCAGAAAGTCACTTTTGCAGTCTGGCTACAAATGATTTAAGCTTGCTCTTTAAATTTCTGACATCTTTATTAAATATACATAAAGGTTTGGAAATTTATTTGAAGCTTTCATTTACTCTTTGGAGTCAACAAGTTTATAAAAATAATAGCACAATTACATGCCATTTACTCTGGCCAGATACTAATGATTTACATTATATTACCACACTTAATTCTTACATGATGTTCATGAGAGACCACCCTATGAAGTGAGCCCTACTAACAGGCCTATTTTACAATTGAGTAAACTTAAGGACAGAGATTTAGAAATTTTGTTAAGCGTTTATCAATGTTACTCTAAAGTGCCAGGTCTGAGAGAACTCAAGAGGAAAATTTCCAATAAGGAGATATTAGCATTTCCTTTTGAATCATTCAATGAACATATACTATTTTTTTTTTTGGAGACAGTCTCAAGCTGTTGTCCTGGGTAGAGTGCCATGGCGTCACAGTTCACAGCAACCTCCAACTTGGGCTCAAGAGATCTTCTTGCCTCAATTTTTTTATTTTTAGTAGAGACAAGGTCTCGTTTTTTGCTCAGGCTAGTCTTGAACTTGTGAGCTCAAGCAATCCACCTGCCTTGGCCTTCCAGAGTGCTAGGATTACAGGCCTGAGCCACCATGCCTGCCTAACATATACTTTTTTGACATGGACTATGTATCAGATACTGTCTAGGTGCTAGCGATACTGCAGACACTAATATCTGTTTTTATAAATGTTGATTTTAACAGTACAATAAGTACAATAGTTACATACAGACCCTTTGAATCTTTCCTCAGTATTTCAATGCTAGTACTATGAGTCTATTTCCACTATAAAAGAAATCATGCAAAGAAAACCAGAATTAAAAGGACAGACCTTCATAGGTAAATCAACTTCCTATACACAAGTCTGTAGAAAAGACCTTACCTCCACCGCGGTGTGACATGATCTCATCACACCTGTGCCGCTGGCATGCATCTGTGCAAGGTTATAGAAAGCCAAGATATGCCCTCCCTGAGAAGCTAAGTTAAAATACTTCAAGGCCTGTTTATAATCTCTCTTGACTCCAATGCCATCTGTAAAAAAAAAAAAAAAAAAATTTACATGAGATAACAGCCTTTAATATGATTTAGTTTAGCACCAGGGAAGCCTTACATATAAAAGATAAAACTCTAATGGAAGAATTCTTACGGAATAAATAAGTGAATCTGACTAACACAAATTATATATTGATTCAGATTAATATAATTTACAATGAAAAATAAGACCCTCAAATCATTGTATAGGGAGAACATTAATCAGCCAGAAATGCACAGCTTCCATTTACATATCATAGTGCCATCTAGTGGAAAACACATGAATTTAGATTTTAGTGTATCCATCATGAATTCCAATGTTACTTACTATAGTACATAGAACCAAGCTGTAGTTGTCCATCCACCCAACCTTGTTCAGCAGCTTTCTGGAAATACTTCAGTGCCAGATCATAATTCTGTAGAAAAAGATCTCACATGATGAGAAAGCTCGTAAGGCTGATGTCCTCAGAAGTCAGGAGATTACTGATTATAAAGAATAAACAAAGCACAGAAAAAGTATTTTTTTTTTTTTTTTTTGGTTGGAACAGAGTCTCATTATGTTGCCCTGGGTAGTGTGCCATGGTGTCATAGCTCACAGAAACCTCAAACTCTTGGGCTTAAGTGATTCTCTTGCCTCAGCCTCCCAAGTAGCTGGGACTATAGGAGCTGGCCACAACACCCAGCTGTTTTTGTTGTTGTTGTCACCGTTGTTAGCAGGCCCAGGATGGGTTCAAACCCACCAGCCCTGGTGCATGTGGCTGGTGCCCTAACCGCTGAGCTAAGGGCATCCAGCCCACAAAAAGTATTCTTTTTTTTTTGAGACAGAGCCTCAAGCTGTCACCCTGGATAGAGTGCTGTGGCATCACAGCTCACAGCAACCTCTAATTCCCGGGCTTAAGCGAGTCTCTTGCCTCCACCTCCCAAGTAGCTGGGATTATAGGCACCCGCCACAATGCCCAGCCATTTTTTGGTTGCAGCCGTCATTGTTGATTGGCAGGCCCAGGCTGGATTCGAATCCACCAGCTCATGTGTACGTGGCTGGCGCCTTAGCCCGTTGAGCCACAGGTGCCAAGCCAACACAAAAAGTATTCTTGAAGCACAATTTAGAAAAGACTATATTGGGTGGTGCCCAGCTCAGTGGATAGGGCGCTGGCCACATACACTGAGGCTGGCGGTTTCGAACCTGGCCTGGGTTAGCTAAAACAATGATAACTGCAACAACAACAAAAAATAGCCAGGCGTTGTGGCGGGCACCTGTAGTCCCAGCTACTTGCGATTCTGAGGCAAGAGAATCGCTTAAGTCCAAAAGTTTGAGGTTTCTGTGAGCTGTGACGCCACAGCACTATACCCAGGGTGACAGCTTGAGACTCTGTCTCAAAAAGGAAAAAAAAAAAAAAAGACTACCTTCTCATTTTTATAATGTACAGATGGTAATATACTTCAGGTCATGGGAGATTAATATTTTAGACTGTGAACAAAAGAAAATAGAGTTTTTGTGAAATAATTTGTATATCACTCTTAGAAAGCATAAACAATGGCAGAACCAGGAATTAAGAAACAATCTGTTCTGCTAATGAAGGAATCCTCTTTAAACCTCCATTTATCTAATATTAAATAAGGAAAATTATTCTTTCCTTATTCATTCCTTCTCTCTGTACCTTATTAAATACTTAATTACTAGATTTCCAAAGTCAATAAGGGTCTACAGAGAAAAAGATTACTACTGAATTTTCATACCCTTAAAGTAACTAGAAGGAATAAAATGACACCACATTATAGTTTTTTGTGTTACAGAATATCTGTAGATTAGACTCTTAAAAAAAGAGCCTCAGGCCCCAATTTTTTGTTTTCTGTTTTTTTTTTTGAGACAGAGTTGCACTTTGTAGCCCTCAATACAGTGCCGTTACATCATAGCTCATGGAAACCTCAAACTCTTGGGCTTAAAGAATTCCCTTGCCTCAGCCTCCCAAGTAGCTGGGACTACTGGAGCCCCACCTACCCCCCCGGCTATTTTTAGAGAAAAGGTCTCGCTCTGGCTCAGGCTGGTCTTGAACTTGTGAGGTCAGGCAACCCACCCCCCTCCTCAGCCTCCCAGAGAGCTAGGATTACAGGCCTGAGCCACCCGGCCTGGCCCTAGGCCCCAATTAAAAGAACATGGTGCTTAGCAAGATCACATAGAGGACAGCAACACGAACCCAGGGACATCCAACATCAGGAGTCAGGGCAGAAGGAGAAGACATAATGGCCAATGGAACCAAGAGAGCTTGCAGTCTCCTAACTCAGGGAAGAGAGTTTAGGTGAGGGAGACCAAAAAATGTGAACTGGATTGACACTGGAGGATTCTGCTGACCTGTACAGGGAAAGCAGAAGCCTGACCGTTAAAAAACTCAAGAGTGTATGGCAGCAGCTTAGTTTGCTTTGAGTGAAGAGCTGGAGAGAGCAGAGTTAGCTAGAAGGGGCAATGGGCAGAATGGAAAGTATTCTCCCTCCCACATGTGAGAGATGTAAACGTTTTCTCAGGTTTGATAAGGAAGTAGGCAAGGGAGATGTTTCAATTCTGAAAAATGAGAAGCATTAATAGGGTAGAGGGCATTGATAGAAGAAGGGAAAAAGTCTCCACACCTTCAAGAAACAGCTTTATGCATTCAGGAGAATGTGCCAGAAAGAGTCAATCTAAGCAGATAGTTGTGATGAGGGTTGTGGAGCGTGAAGTGGGCCAAACTTAGACACAACAGAAGTTCATCTTTGGTTACAATGAAACAGCTTCACCTGGGCTAGATGGAAGCTACTTAAGGAATACTTCTCCACCTCTCTGGCTGACTGCTTATTAAAGTCACAACGTCAGACTGAACACTTACAACTTGAACTCCTCTCCCGTAGAGGTAGGCCATTCCAAGCCCACTCTGTCCAACTGGGTTGCCCTGTAAATCAGAGAAACAGAGAAAAAGATTCATTAAAAAATAGGAAAGAACAATGAATGCAAAAGAAATCATTTACAAGCATACTTTAATATGTCTTAGTGTTTTTCAACTCAAAATAAAAACTTTCTTCTTTCCACTAAAGTAAACATACTACTGACTTTTAGACATTTGGGAGCTTTCAGTAATTTGCTGAAAATAGTAAATAGTATATCCATTTAGATTAAATTTCGGTGAATTACCGTCATTTGTACCATGAATTTATGATATAAAACCTGACTAATGTACTTCATCAAAATTATAAGCAGGTGACGTTTTTGTTTACAGTTTTTCCTAGTAACCACCCATCCCAATAAAGAAGGACGAGATCATGAAACATCTAGCAATAACAGCACAATCACATAATAACAGCCAATACTGCTATCAGGTGGCAAAGATAAACTTCGGAATATTGACATTTTGTGAAAAAAGATGATCACTGTTTTGAGACCAAAGAGAGATATATCTAGAATTCACCTAAGCTTAAGAGGGACAGAAGGCATCTTTAAAAAAAGTGTCACTGTACTCCTCTGGGAAGGATTCAAGTGGTATCTGGAACTGCAGTAACATAATTGGCAAAGAAGTAAGTGTACAACTGAAGGCATACAAGGTACTAAGTATTCAACATGAAGTTTTCTCTGGGCTAAAGAAGCCTCAATTATGTATTATGGTTATCAAAAGTATCCAATTATATAAATTTTTAAACTTCAAGTTGCAATTCAAATAGGGCATATAGCTCCCAGTACTATTATTAAAATCAGTATTTCTTTGATTAGGAAACTTCTCAACAAAATTTAAACAGAGAGGCTTGGCACCTGTAGCTCAGCGGCTAAGGCACCAGCCACATACACGGGGCTGGCAGGTTTGAACCTTGCCTGGCCCTGCCAAACATCAATGACAACTACAGCAAAAAAACAGCCGGTCATTGTGGCGGTGCCTGTAGTCCCAGCTACCGGGAGGCTGAGGCAAGAGAATCACTTAAGCCCAAGAGTTTAAGGATGCAGTGAGCTGTGATGCCATGACACTCTATTGAGGGCGACATAGTGAGAGACTGTCTCAAAAAAAAAAAAAAAAAAAAAAATTTTAAACAGAGAGTTAATATTCAATGATCTAGTCTTTACTAAGAACTGCTTTTATCAGAAAAGCTTTGCAGTCAGTACATTCACATCAGTCATATTTACACAAGCATTTTCAATAATTTACGGCATGAGTTGACTATGATTAATTCTTCAATATAACAAATCTATTTATTAAAATATTTATAATATGATTCAATACACTGAAGTCATAAAGTCTTACCATATCAGCAGCTTTCTTAAAGTAGTGAAGAGCTGTCTCATTACTCTGAGGTACAATATCACTTCCCTCTGAATACATCTGGAAAACAGACCACAATTTCATTAAGAGTTGTAATCCTCTCTCCAATCACATTTTTCACCTATATTAATCCTATTTTGGTTTTGTTAGATCTTATAAAATCTTTCTACAAAGTTTAGAATTCCCCATAGGATATTGCACAATTAAAAGCAAACATTTTAATATTATTATATATTTGATATCATATCAAATTTATAACTTATCTGTAAAGATAAATATATATAATCAGCTCACAGATTAGTCTCTGGAGATCTTTAGCCCTAAGATGAATCACTTTTCCTCACTCTATCCCATATCCTAGGCAGTCATTTAGGATCAGATCAGTGATTAAAGGGGCAAGGAAGAGCTGTTAACAGCATCCACTATCCTTTTACTTCCACCATTACTTGCCATTAAGTTCAGAAAAAAAATGATTAACAAGTTATTTTAGGGTGGGGCTTGTGGCTCAGTGAGTAGGGCGCCAGCCCCATATACCAAGGGTGATGGGTTTGAACCCGGCCCCGGCCAAACTACAACAAAAAAATAGCTGGGCATTGTGGCAGGTGCCTGTAGTCTCAGCTACTCGGGAGGCTGAGGCAAGAGAATTGCCTAAGCCCAAGAGCTGGAGCTGGAGGCTGCTGTGAGCTGTGATGCAACAGTGCTCTACCACGGGTGAAAAATTAAGACTCCGTCTCTCTAAAAAAAAAAAAAAAAAAAAGAAAGAAAAAGTTATTTCAAAAAATTTTAAACATCGATTAAGAGTGTCAGGGAAGGAATATGGTAAAAGGCCAACAGAGAGGAAAACAGAATGACCAATGCTTTCCATGACATATTAGGGAAACAACAAATAAAGGGAAATGTTTTTTTTTAATTGAGGTAGGGTATCCCTCTGTTGCCCAGGTTGGGGTGCAGTGGCATCATCATGGCTCATTTCAACCTTAAACTCCTGGGCTCAAGTGTTCCTCCCATCTTAGCCTCCCAAGCAACTAGGACTATAGGCGTGTGCCACCATGGCTGGCTAATTAAAAAAAATTCTTTTTTGGGGGGGGTCTTGCTGTGTTGCCCAGCCTGGTCTTGAATTCCTGGCCTCAAATGATCTTCTCACCTTGGCCTCCCAAATTTCTGGCATTACAAGCATGAGTCACCATGTCTGGGCAAAGGAAATAATGTTTTTTAGATAGGGATAATTAGTAATTAATTCAGTGCAAGAACTAAAAGGTCACCGATGAAAGGTTCTTAAATGCTTAACAAAAATATTTGGAAGAATATCAATTTCTATGCTACAGTAGTTGGAAAGTTTAAATGTAAAGTTGCCAGGCCCCAAGTAACTAGTTATGATCATGTGGCAAACACTGATAATATTTTTCTATTTGTAAAAACTTTTTAGATATATCCCATTTGAACTTCCCCATGATTTGATTATAGATAAAAATATCCATTGATTTATACTACATTATTTTTCAAAATAATGAAAAAGGAAATTTTGAGATTCTTTCATGACATATGAAATCTAGTGATTATGTCTCAAGACTTAAATGTTTCCTTGCTTGAGAGAAGAACTACATTGAGAGGTGGGTCACAGCTGTCATATTTAAAACAACTAAAAAGTCTACAGATAAGTTTCCGCAAACTCTAAGGACCCCAATCAGCATAAAAGGAAAAAGGCAATGGTGACAATCTTAGTAAAAAGCTGCTCAACATCAAGAAAAAATTCCTCATTATTGTACACAATACAGAAAAAGTAGGCGCTCAGACAGTGATTGCTTATTTTAATGGAGAATTAATAGACTGATGAGCAAATGCTATGCCTAAGAAAATGCCTTGGTATAGCACATGTCTTAAAACAAGATTTAATTGCACTGGAAATTTCATTTCTATTTATTTTTGGTAAACTGCAGATCTTGAAACTATGCAAACACTTCTTGCTATTCCATAATACACCCACAGGATGTACAGTACCTTTCCCAAGAAGGCCATAGCATGTGAATTGCCAGCATTAGCTGCTAAATTGAAGTAGTCAAATGCTCTCTGTAAGAAAAAAATTTATTCAGATTATTAGTTCTTAACAGAATCTGCTTTTAGCCAAGATGATTATTTCTGGAAAATTAAAGCATCTTCTTATACTGAAGTGGCTTTTAAAATAAGAATATCCCCTTAGCAATATTGCAAAATAAAAATCAGTACATACAGGGGTTTTATTTCACCAGATAGCTGTATCAAGGTACCATTTCACATTAAGTCATTTCATAGTTATAGACACAAAGAAGTTTCTCATGTTTCCTAAACTTAAGGGCCAAGAAGACTCTGCAATTTACAGGCAAAGTGTACATCCTCTTTGATTTGCCTTTCTACTGGTAACCTGACAGAAAGAAAAACTAAGAACTCTTTACAAGGCATGGAACATATTTTCATAGTTTTCTAGAGGAATATGCTTTCTTTTTGTACTGTTTAGAGAAAAATTCTGGATACTACCTCAAAATCACACAAACCCAATGGTATCAGCAGAAATGTCTTGTCACCATTCTCAACTGTACTGTCCATCTTTGTCAGGGACTTTGCACCATTGGTTATTCCTTCTTTCCCTTACTGATTTATGTTCTCCTTCTTTCAGAACCTATCCCCTTCAAACATTTAACTTCTTTAACAAGTAAAATCCATACCAAAATACACAAGTTGCATCTCTCCTCTAGATTTCCAATTTCTCTCCAATGATGACAGTTATGTGTTGGCTTCTTTCCTCCACAGCCAAGTTTCTTGAATAAACTCGCTACAAGCACTCCAATTCATTCTATATTCTAGTCTTAATTTGCTTCCTGCACACTGCTTCAGAAAGACATCTCATCAAGGCCACTAATGACCTTCATACCGCCAATAAAAATTTTCTGTCATTTTACTCCACTTCTCTCTTGCAGCATTTGGCATAGTCCTGAAAGACTCTTTTAGCTTGGCTTATAAGATGCCACTCTCTCCTGGATTTTTTCTAACTCTCTACCTGTATCATCTAAATCTTTGGTGATTCTTATTCTGACTTTAAAACATTAAAATTCTTGAGGGCCAATTTTGGACCCCATTCTCATTTTACTTTCTTGAAGCAATCTTACTATTCCCATGGCTTCACATACCATCTAGATGTTGGCAACTATATTTTCAGGTCCAAACTAGTGTATTCAACTTCTTATATGTCTATTCAACTACCTGCATTTTCACTCCTTGAACACAGAACCTGAACTATTCTCTCCTTGACCCCACGTTGGTTCTCCTCTAGCCTATCAGTTTAAGTAAATGGCAACACCAACCATTGATCCAGGTATCCACTCCCCCTTCATTCTCATATCCAATACAATACTAAGTCCGGTTACTTTTATCATCAAAGACATCTTGATTCCATCTGCTATCTTCCATTACCACAGTTCTAGTCCAAGCCACATCCCTCACCTGAACTTCTGGAATACCCCCCCTCCCTGATCTCCCTACTTTTATTTTTGGGGTCTTCTAATTTACTCTCTATACTGCAGCCAAAGCTATTGTTTTTAAATCTGAACACTGGTCCTTGCAGTCCCTTGAAGCTTAGCAGGGCTATCCTGACATAACCAGGCATTGCTTATCTCAGCACTGTTTAATCTTGCCTCTGCGCTATGGGCAGCCCCATCATGTTCCTTCCTGTCTCTGAGCCCTTAGCTCTATTCTTTTTGGCCTTGAATAATCTTACCTCCGGTGTCAACGTCAATGTTATCCACTTCTCCTTAAGAGAAGTCTTCCCTGACAGCTGGTATCTCTCACTCACTAGCAATTCTCCTTTAATTCTCCTCTCTAACAACACTCAAAATTGATTACATATTTGTTGGCATTATCATTTATAAACTATCCAATGCCCCTATTAAAGTTGAAGCTCCAAAAGGAGAAAAACCAAAACTATTTTGTCCTGTACTATACCTTGAATGCCTAGCAGTGAATGACACATAATAGGTACCGAATACTTGAATTAATGTGACTATGTATTGGGAATGCCTTTTCTGTGATGATGAAGTAATTTATCATTGTTTAGTTGCTTTATAGGTATGCACCACACAACACCAAGAATACTCCCAAACTAGTTATGCTGCAATCTCTTATTCAGAATTCTGGTCTCTCATCTGACATTTTCTTTTTTTTCCAGACAGAGTCTCACTGTGTCACTCTTGGTAGAGTGCCCTGTCACAGCTGATAGCAACCGCCAACTCTTGGGCTCAAGCAATTCTCTTGCCTCAGCCTCCTAAGTAGCTGGGACTACAAGGCACCCACCACAACGCCTGACTGTTTTTACAGACAGGTTCTTGCTCTTGTTCAGGCTGGTCTGAAACCTGTGAGCTTAGGGCAATCCACCCACCTTGGCCTCCCAGAATGCTGGTATTGCAGGTGTGAGCCACGGCACCTGGCTCTCATCTGACATTTTTATTAAGCAGCTCATTTGATGCTGGCCTAACAATATACAATTTTAATAACCTAGAGACAATGAAAGCTGTGAAAAGCTGTCTGAATAAAAAAAAAAGTACTCTATAGATATCTGGTATAGTTTTAGTGATGTGTTATTTTATTACAATCTAACGCTTAAAGGTGATAGGATGTGGTCTATGAAATAATCTTAATTAGAATATTAGTTTGATAAACATTTACTGAGAACTTACTATGTGCGAGGTATTGCCAGGGGCTGGGAACAAAATGGCAAACAGGGTAGACATGGACTTCAGGTTCTAACAGGGAAAACAACTTCATCACCTAATTACTTAGTTTACAACGGACAAAGGCTATAGGAATACAGATTTTTAGGAATTCTAACTGTGGTAACCAACCTGCTCCTGGAGGGGGCTTGGAGGTTAGGGGAAACATTACAGGTTTGGGTTGCATTTTGGAAAATGAGTAGAAATTAGCTCTATGAACAAAGTAGATGGGGTAATATTTACTCTAGATAAGGGATTAACGTGGAAGTCCTGAGACAGGATGTTTCTGTTATGTTGAAAGACTTGAGCAAAGGTCCGTGTGCCTGTGACTCAGTGAGCAAGGGCCTGGTGAGGTAAACAGAGACTATACGAGGCCTTGAGTATCTCATGTTAAAGGTTCTGGTCTTTAAGCCATTGGAATCACAGACCACTCAACAGTTTTATGCAACAATATGATCATTTGTGTGGTTTACAAAGATAAGAAGCTGCTTAGGAAATGCAGGCAGCAGGTGATTTACACGGTGATAGGTGCAATGATGGAAGAAGAGAAGAGGCGAGGGATTTTTAGAACAGAAAGTGAAAAAACCCGGTGGCTGGATATACATGGGACACTGCAATAGTTGTATACTTATAATTTTTCACAAAGACAAAATTTTCTATAGTTTTACAGATTTGGGGTTCCCTCCCCACTTTTTTTTTTTTTTGTTTTAGACAGCGTTTCACTTTGTCATCCTTGGTAGAGTGCCATAGCATCACAGCTCACAGCAACCTCCAGCTCTTGGGCTTAGTCGATTCTCTTGTCTCAGCCTACCGAGTAGCTGGGACTACAGGTGCCCGCCACAATACCTGGCTATTTTTTGTTGCAGTTTGGCTGGGGCTGGGTTTGAACCCGCTACCCTCGGTATATGGGGCCGTCGCCCTACTCACTGAGCCACAGGCACCACCCTTTTCCCCCTCCTTTTTAAGAGATGACGTCTAGGGTGCCTTGAAGTACTGGGCTCAAGTGATCTTCCTGCCTCAGCCTCTTGAACAGCTGGGATGACAGGCATGTGTCAATTCTAGAAGTGTTTTATGACATACTTTTATCACATACTTATAGAAAACTAAGACCTTCTATGTGTATTTTTTGAGCAGTATTGGGAACTAGGTTTTAGAGTTAAAATCTTTCTCACCACTCTGAGGTATATTCACATTTTTATTCTTCAGTTTTCTCAGTTAGATTTCGAAAGCTTATTTGTTATGTGTATTTAAATACACCAGCTTGATATTGGCATTGACTTAGCAAGAAATATACCTGGAGCATCATTTCTGGCTCTCACATGAAGTGCTGAGCCCTAGCCAGAAGAGGTATTTACCTGATGGTTTTGTTCCACTCCACGCCCTCCATGCAGATGCAGTTGTCCCAGACCAACCTGAAAATCAACAAAAACAAGGCAAAAGTAAATGGTAACATCTGGCACATAATTAAAAATCAGACTGACAAGAAATCATTTGATCAAAAAAAGGTTTCTATTTATGACATAAAAACTAAAGATTTAGTTTTAATTCCTGAAAATATTAATCTAGTTAACCTAAAATTGTTAAACACTATAAATGCATGTTTTTAGTAACAAGGAATCCTTTATCTTTTGTTTTTTTTAGAGACAGAGCCTTACTTTGTCACCCTTGCTAGAGTGTCATGGTATTACAGCTCACAGCAACCTCCAGCTCTTGGGCTCAGGCAATTCTCTTGCCTCAGCCTCCCAAGTAGCTGGGACTACAGGCGCCTGCCATAACACCCGGCTATTTTTATTTTTTGTTGTTGTTGTTGCAGCTTGGCGGGGACCGGCTTCAAACCCTCCACCCTTGGTATATGGGGCTGGCGCCCTGCTCACTGAGCCACAGGTGCCGCCCACAAAGAATTTTTTTGAAATAGAGGCGGAATAAAGGTATTTTCAGACAAACTAAAACTGAATTTGTCCCCACTGGACCTACTGTACAGGAAAGGGTGCTCTTTAGACAGAAGGAAAATTATCTGAGAAGCTTGAAGACGCAGTAAGAAATAAAGAGCAATGGCTCGGCACTTGTGACTCAGCGGGCTAAGGCGCCAGCCACGTACACCTGAGCTGGCGGGTTCGAATCCAGCCCAGGCCTGCCAAACAACAATGACGGCTGCAACCAAAAAATGGCCGGGCGTTGTGGTGGGCGGCTGTAATCCCAGCTACTTGGGAGGCAGAGGCAAGAGACTCGCTTGAGCCCAGGAATTGGAGGTTGCTGTGAGCTGTGATGCCACAGCACTCACTCTATCCAGGGTGACAGCTTGAGGCTCTGTCTCAAAAAAAAAAAAAAGAAATAAAGAGCAATGAAAAGGTACATTTGTAATTAATGTGTACTATATAAAACAATAGTATTTTATGGGGTTCAAAAATATATAGAATCAAGACACACACATAATACTCTAAGATCTCTGTGTCGTCCTAGGACTGGTAAAAGTGCTCATTTGTTCTAGTCCTTGATAAGTCAAGGAGGCATGCTGTGATCCCGAGATAACTGCTAACACAGTAGTGATGTGCTAGCAGGGAGGAAGAGACGTGCTAGCAAAAGCACACAAACCAAAAGAGGGCAAGAAAGGAGAAAAAAGGAAACAAGGAAAAGCAAGATAAACAGAAAGCAACTAAAATAGAATATTTAAACTCAAACATGTCGTTAATGTTTAAAAAGAGATGTTTAATCTAACCACATAACTTTAGTATAATTTAGCCAAGATTTGGATTTACCCTTTGCTACAATTTTTTTTTTCTTTTTAACTTAAGATTCTCTTCGGTTAGTCTTAAATTGTTCTTTAAAGTGTCACTCAGCTCATATATTCTAAATAAAAAAATAACTGCAAGCTTAACAGGAAATAAATATTAAAGTTCTTATTTTAATATCATCAAAATATTAAAAACACACTATGAAGCACACACACATACACAGAATATTTTGAAGGGCATCATACAACTTCCATTAAACAAACTGCTATTCTTGAGCTTGAGGAACTTAGGGAGCTAAGTGCAGCAAAGGAAACATGAAAAGTAAATAGGTCTAAAGAGCATCTGCTATTCCAAATATTCCAGAGACACTTTGTTCAGAAAAGGGACAATTTTCATTATTGGTGACTCCAGTAAGAGCCTTCATCGTCAGTGTTACTACTACTCTGTTCAAGCAGTGTTTTTCCCCTGTGGTATGCAGGAAGATCACCAGGCCATCTTTTAGGAGCTCTCAATACCTAGGCTCCATTCCAGGACAAACCTACATGGAATCTCTTGAGTGTATGGGGCTCGTGGCCTTTTTAAAAACTGTCCTCAGACAATTCTAATATGTATCTAATAATTGCTCAGGGCAACGAAAATGTTACTTCCAGATACTTTTGGTATACAGATACATGTATAGGTGCTTGCCACCTCACCCTTACTATAAAAATATAAACAGAGTAAAGTTCTTCCCTGAGATGTTTAAACACATACCTGTGCTTGTACGTCACCCTTTTCAGCCAGAAACTGGTAATACTGAATCAAATCTTCCTCTAGCATTCCACTATTCATTCCTGGATTTTCTACTTCATCAGGCAGCCGTATTCTCTGTACTACTGAGCCTCCTGTTAGCGAGATATCACTAGCAACTGAAGGGGATGGGGGATAAAGATCCGGAAGAAAGTCAGAAGGATTATCCTGCAGATAATATTAAAATTCCAGATGCCAAATGCTTCTACAGCAGCCCACATCTTACAAAATAGTAATCTATTAATAACTCATATTTTTCCACAAAATATTTAAGAAATAGAATCCAGGCGGGGCGTGGCAGCTCACACCTGTAATTCTAGCACTCTGGCAGGCTGAGGGAGGCAGATTGCTTAAGCTCATGTGTTCAAGACCAGCCTGAGCAAGAGCAAGACCCTACCTCTATTAAAAATAAAAAACTGAGGCAAGAGTTACAGCTTGAGCCCTAGAGTTTGAGGTTACTGTGAGCCATACCACAGCACTCTTTCGAGGATGACAGAGTGAGACTCTGTCTCAAAAAATAAATGCAATGAAATGCATTGTTCAGAAAAAAAGAAAAAAATAGAACCCAAAACAAAATTCAAGATAAAAGTACCTCTTAATCAACTATTTTAAAGATGAATCCATTTAAGAGAGACATTTGCAATATTTCAAATAAAAATAAATGTACTTGAAATTAATTCTGTATTTTTTCCCCTCAAATGTGAAAGGGGAAAAACAGATACCGTGATTGGCAACAAGACGATAGTGAGTCAGTGCAGATTCACAACTCTGGAGGACGCCGATGCCTGCCCAGTATCGGTAACCCTGCAAAACAACTTAAGATGAGACAACAGGTTTCACATGTTTCAGTGGCATTATTTTTAAACAAATAAAACTAGCCATACTCAGAAATAAATAACTGATTTCTTACAGCAATCAAAATAGATGCCTGAACTTTATTTATGAAGCATGTGCATTTTATTCATTAGAGAAAATTACTTAGGCACTCTCTCAGAACCAATTTTAATCTTAGTTTAGATATAATTTTAATAAAATTTAGTTAATCTTCAAAACTAGCCAAGAAATAACAAATTAGCAAAATAGGGAAAATGAGACTACTGGAAGCAGGCACTGTAACATCAGCAACAAATGACTTCACCGTAAGCAGGAAGATAGTCAATTAGAGAGAGCAGAAAACAGAAGGTAGACCTCTCTGAAGTCATTCCTCACAGACACAGACAAGTAACTTTATAAACTCCAACAGTCCTTAGGGCATTATTGTATAACAACATGTATAATATCTAATGTTTTTAATCTGTAGCCACTGTAATTATGAAAGATTTCTAACAAAATTTTCCATACTAAAAAAAAATTCATCTGAAAGGAACTTTCCAATCACTGTTTGAGGAATAAATGCTATTGTTGAAAAAAAAAAAAAGAAAGAGATAAATTGTACAATAATCCAATCCAAAAAGTGATTCTGACAAACAATTCCAATGCAGAGAAAATAAAGACAGCCAGATATCAGATCTTCATTTTTACAGGCAATCAGGCAAACTAATCATTTGAAACAAAAATTATGAAGTGTACCAATTTTCATTCACATATAGATTCAATTTGTTATATCAATTAATAAGAATTTGAAGGACGATCAACTGAATATTTGATCTTTAATTAATATAAGCAAATCTCAATCAGGACGGTTGGAAAAACTGTGGCTATTGTAAACCACAAATTCTTCTGCCACTTAATGTTATTAATCTTCCATTGAAGTAGTACTTACCAAAACCATGTGGGCTATTAGATTGCCCCCAAGAGCACCAAAAGTGTAATATACAAGGGCCTGTGAAAGAACAAAAGATGTTTACCGAACATAGTCATATATTTATTTAATTCAAATTATAATACACGATAAAGTTTTAATAGTATTACCTTTGCTTGACTTGAATTAACACCAAGTCCAGAGGCATAGAGAAAGCCAAGAGCCTGAAATAGAACAGTAAAAGTAAGAATTCTTCCTTTGGTCAAAGTATATCTGAGACAGACACAGTTTTACACGTTATGAAAAGATGCAAGAGTCTTTAAATGGTAAAAGATTTGAATGCCAAGTAGGCACAAATGTGGAATTAAAGAGCCTTAGAAATGCATTCGGGGGTTTACAAATTACACAACTAAATGTAACTTTAAATAAGTCAAAAAGTTTAGCATGAAGATCAAAGACAATTTCATAAAATAGTAACTAGAAAAACAAAGCTGAACACACTTAAATGTGACTTTTACTTCATTTATGAACAGTCTTATGAAGACAATATGACCCTCAATCAGTATATCAAAGTATTTCTCTATGTATGCAGAGTGGGATACACTATGAAAAAGGGCAAGAGATTACCAAGATAAACTATCACACATGTAAGAAGAGGCAGCAATGGGTTAAGCTGAAGGGGTCAAGGGAACAAGGTCAGTTTGCACACAGAGTTTTCTAAACAAACACAACCGAACAGGTGATAACAGTGGTTAAGGTTCTACCTTTTGTCTTCTGTGAATCGTCCCTGACAACATGAAAAGTACAAGCTAAAGTTACAAAAGGCAAATGTGGCAGAGACTGCTAGTACTTATGAAAATCCATGAGGTCCTCTACATTCCCCAGTGTGCCATGTAGGTAGGTAGGATCATATGCCTGGGACATGCCTGGGACATGCCTGGAAGGGATATAAGCCTTTTATAGGCTTACCCCATAAAAACATCCCAGAGAATTCTCTAGCTCTTTTCCCTTCATGAGAACTTGGAAGCTCTGTGTTCCAGACCATGTAGCTACATGACAGAAGCAACCTGTGACCAGGAGTCGCCCCTCAGAAGAGAGTGATGCAAACAGCAGAGGTGCATCAAACTTGGCATGAGCAAAAAAGGACTCTTTGTAGTGTTAAGCCACTGTGATTTGGGGGTTTTATCTACTGTATCACCTAGAATTAATTTCCATGGAGAGAGTGCTTTGCAATGTATAAAATGCTATGGCATTGTGGGCCTCTAATATAAGAGGGAAATGATGCCTTATAAAGGAAAATCATCCTTCAGGGCAGAATGCCTCTGAAGATAAAGAATATATGTGTAAATTTTAAATAGACTGATGGATTCAAAGAATAGGGAAAAAAGAGAGCAATTATGATATAATCTGCTTATAAACAAAAAATGAGCATATGAAAGAGTTATAGACATTAGGTATTATTCTACAGAAAATAATGGGTATGGGCTGGGCAAGGTGGCTCACACCTGTAATCCTGGGACTCTGGAAGACAAGAGTCAGGTGAACTGCTTGAGCTCAGCTTGAGCAATGATGAGACTCTGTCTTTACTAAAAATAGAACTCAGGAGGCTGAGGCAAGACGATTGCTTGAACCTAAGAGTCAGGTTACTGTGAGCTATGATGACGCCACAACACTCTACCCAGGTTAGACTCTGTCTCAATTAAAAAAAAAAAAAAAAAAAAAAGGAAGAAAGAAAATAATGCTTATGGCTATGAATGATTCCTGTTCCTGTTTAAATAGTCTGAAAACAAGACTTCCTCTATGATTAGAAATTTTGTTTATCTTTAAGTAAATCCCATAGCTTGAATAAACATGAAATTATTTAAGGTATGTTAAATAAACGAGATGGCCTCCTAAATTCAGATGACAATCTCAGCATCACCACTGAGGAAACAACTAGGTATTACATTATCAACTGATGTGATACAAGGTGGAATATACAACATCTCCTATAACGTAGTCTAGCCAAAAATATTTTACTTGAGTTCACCATTCTTTAGCTGTGAAATCCTGTCTACAGTAAATGTAGGTGATGGAGAAATAAACTAAAGGATGCCATGAAGAAGCTAACAGAGGTAAGATATTCTGTGGAAAAACAGGCCCTATCTCTAAAAAAGACAAAAACAACAAGATATGCTAGAAACAACAAAATGTAAGCGCAGTCCTAGACTGAATACTGGTTTGGACAAAATGGGTATAAAGAAAATTTTTTTGTTCAACCCCAAATAAACATATTGTAGGTATTACATGACAATAAAATGTGTTGGAATAGAAAGGTGAAGGTTGTTAACAGAAAAGAACAAGTATATAGTAGACAATGGCATGTCATTTTAATAAAAAATTCATGTGCGTATATATATATATATATATATATATAAAAAGAAAATTCTAGAAGGATGTGCATGTACTAACACCTTATCACTGCTCATATCTGGTGGTACATATGTGATGTTTACTTTCTAGCTTTGTTAGCTTACATTCCTAGTTTCCTATAATGGACATATACCTCTTCTGTAACAGAGTATGTTTTTAAAAAAGACACCAAGATTAACAAGAGCAGTAGCTTGTGAACTTTGGAAAAAAGGCAATGGCAAGTCATTTCAGATAAAAAATAAGTACCTTCATATTTCATTCTCTACAGAGCTAATTTGGAAAAGTACAAACGCCAGTGTGGCAAAATGCAACTGCAAAAATGTGTTCATTGATCATGAATGGTTTTGGATTAAGGAAAAGGAAGATCCAAGAAGATTAGTAAAATAGTCTGCCACAAAACTGGTATTCAAAGACATTTTTTCTTTCAGAAGTCATGGTATAGAGAGTAAACTGCTGCTCGAATTAACAAGTGCTGTGTACAGAGAGATTCTGCATTGAGAGTGCACTTACGGTTTGTCCCTTGGGAGAGCCTTCCTCAGTTAGTTTCTCAAACATCTCTTTAGCCACCTGGATATTCTGTGTCAGGTAATCACCAAACAAAAGAGCATATGACACTCTCTCCAGGGCTTTGGTATGGTTCATGCTGGCTGCCTTTTGAAGATATCGATATGCTCTTTGAATATAAGCAATTAAAAAAATTAGTAAAGTTTTGAAACTGCCTTTAAGATTTTCAAGATCTACTAAAATGCAGCATAAATAATTTTCTTTTGTTACAGAATTTCTCTGATATCTTATTTTCACTAACTCATGTTACTTACATGAGTAAGCATCCTATTTTGTTTTTATATAAGGTACCAGTTGTCCTGATATCTTGAAATAGTCTAATAACACTAATAGTTATTCTAAAATCTTCTATTCAAAAAGATTAACTAGATTGCAATAATGTCCAGTTAATAATACAATAAAAACCATTGCAATTTTCTTTTCAAATCTTTGCACAGATTGTATTGAAAGTCAGCAAAATTACAAGGACATAAAATGTTAGAAGCCAGGGTGGAGCCTGTGGTTCAGTGGGTAAGGCACTGGCCCCATATACAGAAGGTGGCGGGTTCAAAACCAGCCCCGGCCAAACTGCAACAAAAAAATAGCCGGGTGTTGTGGCAGGTGCCTGTAGTCTCAGCTATCGGGAGGCTGAAGCAAGAGAATCTCCTAAGCCCAAGGAGTTGGAGGTTGCTGTGAGGTGTGATGCCACAGCAACCTACTGAGGGTTAATAAGTGAGACTATGTCTCAACAAAAAAAGAAAAGTCAGAAGCCAATTGTTTCTTTTATGTTATTTCTTTTCTTTTCTTTTTTTTGAGACAGAGCCTCAAGCTGTAGAGTGCCATGGCATTACAGCTCACAGCAACCTCCAACTCCTGGGCTTAAGTGCTTCTCTTGCCTCAGCCTCCTAAGTAGCTGGGACTACAGGCACCCACCACAATGCTTGGCTATTTTTTGGTTGCAGCCGTCACTGTTGTTTGATGGGCCTGGGCTGGATTCAAACCCACCAGCTCAGTTATATGTGGCTGGCACCTTAGCCGCTTGAGCTACAGGCGCCAAGCCTGTTCTTTCTAAAGTGCAAAATTTCTAAATTGCATTTGAAAATTACAAAATGAACAACGCATCTTTGATTTCACTCATTGTTCACTCTTGTGATCTATATTTATGACCTTTTTATCTTAAGCTAAAATCTGATAAAAGCAATGGCACTAATACCCACAAATCATATTATATTTCCTTGTAATGAGATTGAGAAATCTTCTGTATCTCTGGCAGTACAGTTTAAAAAAGAAAAAGCAGTTGGCTATTTGCCTCAGTAATGACCTATCTTGGGGAAAGAATGGACTCAGCAATGCTACCTACTCTCTTTTTTGGCTTTTCTTATTGCTTCCATTGAGAATTTTCATTCCAGTCTGATACATCATTTCAGCTTCCTGCATCTGCCGTCTCTTAGCAGCCTCCTCTTCAGCTAAAAACAAATGTCAGATACATTTAAGTATATTTTAATTGTATACCAAATATTTTTTAAACATCAGTATTTATTCTTTCTTTAGGGCAGTTATACAAATACAATGAATGATCTTTCCCTATTTCCAAAATAGACTAAAAACATTTGGTTTATGTTTGGCCTTTACCTGATACAAGATAAAACTTACTTTAGAAAAATGTATAAAATTCACTGAAGTTACTTTCTTTCAGAGAACAGTACCAAACAGCTCTTGGCACTTTTCTGTTAGTTACAGTAATTTTCTATACAATTCTACTAAAATTTCAGATTATATGTCAAGTTCAGCTAAAATAAGGAAAGAAGGACTTTAGAAAAGAGTCCGAAAAACATTTTTGTCATCAAAGGACACTTTAGCCCTATAATCTTTACTGTAAATCCTTACAAGGAGAAAGTATTTGTTTTTTTTTTTTTTTGAAATAGAGCTTTAAGCTGTCACCCTGGAGAGAGTACTGTGACATCACAGCTCACAGCAACCTCCAATTCCTGGGCTCAAGCGAGTCTCCTGCCTCCGCCTTCCAAGTAGATGGGAATACAGGCGCCCACCACAACGCCCGGCCATTTTTTTTTTTTTGTTTGCAGGCATCATTGTTGTTTGGCGGGCCCAGGCTGGATTCGAACCCGCCAGCTCAGGTGTATGTGGCTGGTGCCTTAGCCTCTTGAGCCACAGGGGCCGAGCCAGGAGAAAGTATTTGATTATTTAAAACAAATTAGTAAAAAAAATGATTTTTATCAAATAGAGAACCTGACTTAATGTTCAAGTTCTCTAATTTTTTCATTCTCACTGATATAACATTGAAAATCATAGAATTATTACAGATTTCTCAAAAATTATTATGCTACTGTAACATGGCATTTTTAGTAGATATCCTAAACTCATCAAGGCATAGGTATATTTCATTAAAATATTTATAGAGATAGAAGTGAATTCTTCTTGTAATATAAAAAAAACTTCTGTATTAAACTGGAGTACCCAGTAATACTGACCTACAACCAAAGACGGATTATATTTGATATTATCTTATAGGAATGTGCAATATTCTATCAGGGCCATTATTTTGAAAATATTATTTGGTATTAAAGGGGGTATATTCAAGGTTTCCTTCTGCTCTTTCATAGCTAGAAAGTTTTCCCTGAAAATATAGCTTGCTCAAGGAGTTTAGCACCTTTTCATTGACATTTATACTTAAGATGGTTAAATATATTTGTCAAGTGTTACCTTAGGACAGTATGTTCCAAAGTATTTTAAAAATGTATTATTTATTTTCCTCTAATTACTATTAACCTTCACATTAACGATCTGTTTCCTTTACCGCCAAAAATGTTTTATGTTACCTAATGTAGTAGTCTGTCTGAACGGTTTACAAAACAACTTGTGTACACCAATGGAAAACTACCTCTGAATAAAACATGAGTGTGATTAGCCGCTTGAGTGACAGCTTGGAAATAAATATACCACATGCCTCCTGCTCTTAAGTTTTCCTTTTAAGGCTATAATCACATCATCAGTACTGGCCATTCCAATATGGAAAAGGATGGCTAGAAAAAGGCTTTCTCCTACCACCAGAAAGACAAAAAATAATAGAAATAAATAAAAAAGATCAAAAAATAAAATGTTGTCCCAGTCATAAAGGAATGTGGATGTCACCTACCGAGTAATACTTACTTTCACAAAAGCCCCACTTTTCATCAGCCTTGTAGTCATAGGTTGTAGCACACCACAGTCTGCCATCTTCTCTCCCATCTGATGTACATTCATCATATTCCTTATCCAGGAAAAGAAAAGGGAAGTGGCAGGGCTCCCCATGTGCTGTGCCTTCAATGGCAGTCAAAGCTGGAATGACAAGAAATAAAAAACCTAAACATGAACACCTCCTCTAGCATTCATGGATTCAGTGCTGTCAATTTCAGAATTTGAAATCAAAGATACATTATGCATGATTTGTAATAAACACCACAAAAGGTGTTCTGATTGTGCTGACTTTGATTAGGAAGGACTTGATGTTAAGTGAATTTAGTAAGCATGGCTCTCTGGGGCTACTCAGCATTTATACCTAGCTTAGACTTTCTGATGTTCTTAACATAACCTTAGAATATTAAGTCTACTATAGGCTGGATGCAGTGGTTTACCCCTATAATCCCAGCATTCTGGGTGGCCAAGGTGGGATGATTACTTGAACCCAATAGCTTGAGTAGATCTTGCTCCACTCCAGCCTGGGTGACAGAAGGGGAAAAAAAAAAAAAAACAACAACAAAGCAAATAAACAAAACCCTCTTGCCCAATCAGTGAGGAGCAAAAAATATAGCAAAATGTAACTGAATCAATCTTGCTTCTCAGCAGGACTCTTTTTTTTCCTGGAAGTCATAAGCTAATTTTTTCAATAAAATAAAGTTATACAGAGCAAATGTTCCCCCAGGCAGAGTTAATCACATGTACTCCTGTGATCCTACAGTATTTTCTTAGAGTACTCATCACAGTCACTGAAGTTATTTCTTTCCCATATTCTAGCTCCCACAAGACTTTGAGCTTGTGAAGTAGAGACCATCTTTAATTTGTTCTGTGAATTTTTTTCTGACTATCTCTCAGGTGCTGGCAATGGGGTTGATCAGAGGTCTCTGCTACATAGAACTTACGGCCTACCCAGGAAGAGAGAGATTAGGCAAAAGCCTGACAGGTGTTATGGAAAAGAAAGCCACTCCTGTCAGGAACCGAGGTTCCAATTGAACCTCAAGGATGTGCAAGAGTAGGAGTGGACAGAAGGCTCTGGGGTGGGTAGTACTGCGGACAGATGGAGCAGCATGTTAAGAATCCAATGAGCACCAAAGTGGACAAGAGAAAAGGCGAATGAAGCCAGATTTGGGAGATCCTTACAAGTCTTCATGAGGAGTTTGGACTTTTATCTTGAGAAAAACAGAAAACTCACTGAAGAGTTTTAAGTAGAAGTGACGTTCTCATACTTAATGTTTCGTTAAGAGAGTAGAGAATGGAAGGAAGTAAGGTTCAATCCAAGGTGAACAGTTTGTTTATTTATTTATTTATTTATTTTTATTTTT
>CAUYRH010014815.1:0-17888 GCA_963574655.1 Perodicticus potto
TCTCTGCTCTCCCCTTCCCTCACCCCCACCGTGTCAATAATTGTCATAAATTGTCCTCATATCAAACTTGAGTACATGGGATTCATGCTTCTCCATTCTTGAGATGCTTTACTAAGAATAATGTGTTCCACTTTCATCCAGGTTAATACAAAGGCTGTAAAGTCTCCATTTTTTTTAAATGGCTGAATAGTATTCCATAGTGTACATATACCATAGTTTGTTAATCCATTCCTAGATTGGGGGGCATTTAGGTTGGTTCCACATTTTGGTGATCATAAGCTGAGCTGCAATAAACAGTGGTCTAACCTATTTTTAACAATTTCTATTGCATCTTTACATTCTCTGATTGTCTCCTTCATTTAATTAAGCTCCTCCATATCCTTTCTATATACTACATATCTCTAGTCTGACTTTTATTTCTGTCTTTCCATTTTCTCATCAATTCCTTCTATTGTCTTTATCATCCATATGTTAAATTCCCTTTCTGTTAAATCCATTAATTCTTTATAGGTGGAGTCTTTTGACGTAGCTGCCTCATGGTCCCTTGGGGGAGTTCCTCTGTTTTGGTTTTTCATATTGCCTGAATTTTTCCGTTGGTTCCTCCTCATGTGTTCTTTCTTCTTGTTCACCTCCTTGTCCTTTTTACTTCTCACTGCCTCCTTTGCTTGAAACAGAAGTCCTTGTTCCTGATGAAAGTATGTTGCAATATGTTGCCAGGACATCAGGTGGCACTGTGGATTTTTTAGGAGACAGCATAGATAGCAACCTCAATGGTCCTTATTCCAAATTTAGTTGCCTTTGGTGAATGCCTGATTGTTTTCTTAGCATGCAGACTGGTTTTGAATCTTACAGCTCACAAGAATCCTTCACGGGAATGTCTCACAGTGCTGCCTGACTCCAGTTCCTATGGGGACTCTCTCATCTGTCCCAAGAGTGGA
The DNA here is from genome assembly GCA_963574655.1 of Perodicticus potto. NCBI lineage: Eukaryota > Metazoa > Chordata > Mammalia > Primates > Lorisidae > Perodicticus > Perodicticus potto. Next base: position 939 of record CAUYRH010014815.1, read on the forward strand.
TTTCCAATCCCAGCAGGTAGAATTAAGACAGCAGTGCTTTTGGGCCCTACTGAGAACTTCTCACAACCTTCCCACAATGGCAGCCCCCTGGCCACTGAAATCTTCTCAGTATGGCTGCCTCGCTAACCATCAAACGTATGGTAAATCCACTCCAACTGGCATTCAGATCTGGTTGCTGTATACGGTTCAAGTCCACCCACTCTCCAAGCCTTCCACTCAACACAATTTCTTCCAACAACTGAAAACTCCCAGACCTCTGTAGGGGGTCAACTAATCCCAGCCCATTGGAATCACTTACCTGATTCATCAGAGTTCCACTTCTATGGATCATACACTATGTCCAGTTTACCTCCTCCTTGCTGTGCTCCCTGAGCTAAGGTTCTGGTTAAGGTTCCTGGGTCAGACATGGCTGGGTTCTCTCTTTTTCCCTAGACATTTTAGACATTCTAGGAGAATTCAGCTGAACAATTCTTCTGGAGTAAAATTTTATTTCAACATATTCCTTTTGTTTTATTTGTACTTTTTTTTTTTTAGACACAAGGTCTCATTTTGTTGCTTAGACTGGTCCTACAATACTTTCTTTTTGGCTTTCCAAAGTGTTGGAATTTCAGGTTTGAGCCACTGCACCTGCCCTTGAGCTGTCCCTTTGTTTCTAAGAAGCATTTAGAAATAGTAGCTGTCTTGCTTCTCACCAGTATTATATTGCATCATAGGGAATAAAAGAAAATAACTAGTACATCTTCTGTAGACATTTAATTCTGTGGCTCTCTGACCTGACTGGAATATGGGGAGTAAGGATGGGGATGTGCTGTGAGGCAGTCTGGTGAGCATACACTTCCAGAAGCCCAGGCCAACCATACTTTGACTTAAAGGAACATAAAATTTTGGTCTGAACTGGCTGTGTGAAATTAACAGAGAATGTTTGGCAACACTCTGGCATGTGGTTATGCTTGTTTAACAATGGCAGGGCCTTGACTTGATGTTTTTACCATTAAGTAGACATTTTTAACTTAGAAAATAGAAGTTACCAGATTTCTCTAAAATTTAGGGTGCTTAAAAGAAAAGTAGAAGTGAAAATACCTTACTCCAAGGTTGACATAGGAGTATTCAGTCTTGCAAAGGATGTCCTATGCTGAGTAGCATCCCATAGGGCATAAAAATAAATAAACACAAATTTTCAAGATTGTATCTTGATTTCTTTAAGTATTTTTATACTTACATTTTAAAATTATTTTGTAATAAGGAATACAAAATGCATATTTTATGATTATAAGAATTCCAGCAAATTGTTATCTAGTAGCTTCCTCATTATCTCTATCCCGTCTTACCAAGAGATAACTATTGAAAAATACATAACACATGTAATTTTGAATGATTTTCATTTTTATATTTATAAGTATATATATGCCTTTCTGTGGTACCATAATATAATTATATACCATGTAATTTATATTTTCATGACTTAGTTTTCTCTTAATGATATAATTTTAAATATCTTTCTGTGATTTCTTTTTAATAGCTACATAGAATGCATGGCATGGACACATTATAAGTAATTTTCCTCTGACTTTGAGGGATGTCTAAAGTTTCCCCTTTTAATTTTGAATAATACACAGAATAGCCAAATTTTCTTCTCAAATTAATAAATTTATCCTTTTGACATTTGTGAATGTGAATGTCCATTGGTATGATAGCCTTCATACCAATATTTGGAATTACTAATCTTTTTAATTTTGGCCATGCTGATGGATAATTTATTTTTTCAGGTTTACTAGTGACTTTGAACACATTTAAAGCCATTTCAATGATTTTTTTCTCTAAATTAGTTATACATTTTGTTGATCTATTTTTTATTGAATTCTTTGTATTTCTCTTTCTGACATATAAGATCTCTTAAATAATTCTCTTCAGTGAATCACTTTTCAATATAAACATGATACCAATTCTTTCCTCATACTTTGTATATCACCTCCAGTCACATAAAATCTGTTATTTAAATGTCTGGGGTTGTCTTGTGTGTGTTTGCTCATTTTGTCTTGGATGTAATTTGTCTCTCTTTACTTTTATAAATTTTGTATTTAGAGGCCCTTTTCTAATATAAAATAGAATTATGTGTCACCTATTCTAATTTTTTGGAGAGTGTTTTTTTTACAGTTTACTCACTATTCTGTTTTAATAGAGATTTAATAAAATATGGCATAAGGTTTATTTGTTTATTCAACCATTGTTTACTAAGTTTATTTGTTTATTCAATAGTTGTTTACTAAGTGCATACTATGTGTCTTATACTGTTCTAGGCACTAAGGATACAAGCAAGAGTAAAATAAGATTTCTCACAGAACTCAAAGTCTAGTTGTGAACGTCAGATGAAAAATAAGTGAATAGGCTGGATGTGTTGGCTAATGCCTATAATCCTAGCACTCTTGGAGGCCAAGGTGAGTGGACTGCCTGAGCTCACAGGTTTGAGACCAGCCTGAGCAAGAGTGAGACCCCACCTCCAAATATAACCAGGCATTGTGGCAGATGTCTGTAATCCTAGCTACTTGGGAGGTTGAGGTAAGATGATCGCTTGAGTCCAAGAGTTTGAGGTTGCTGTGAGCTATGATGCCACAGCACTCTACCAAGGGTGACAAAGTGAGACTCTGTCTAAAAAAGAAGAAAAAATAAACATATTAAAATGTGATCTGATGTGAGGTAGTCAGGAAGAATAAATCAGGGATAAGGAGTGCATATTTTAGAGATGGTTTTTAGAAGAGTGGTGTCTGAAGAAGTGACATTTGTATACAGGTAAGAATGAGATGAATGAGTAAGATGTGCAAAGATTTAGTGGAGGGACATTCCAGGAAGAGGCCTGTGAAGAAGCCAGGGAAGCCAGAGTAGAGCCAGGAAAAGGCAGAGTGATGGAGACGAAAGCTGGTCCAGAATAATAATCAGGATGCTATGGCATTATGGGCTGCCAGAATATAAATAAGACTTCAGGTTTTATTCCAAGTGTTGTGAGAAGCTATTAGAGGCTTTTGAGCAGGAAACCTAAATAGACAGATTTGCATCTTAAAAGTATCCTCTGCTGCTATGTGGGAATAGAGCATGCAGGTAGAAGGGTGGAAGCCCCAAAATGGGGGTTTTGTTTGCTTTCTTCAAAAATATGTCCAATTCTCCCCCCAAAATGTTAAATTTTCTATATTTTTCTCACTAAGATAAGGAGGTAAAATTCTATTCGATCTGAGGTTTATTCTGGTCATACCTATCTCCATTTATTTTTGTAGGTTACTCTGTAGTTTGAATTGGGTTAAGCTTTACCTCATTATTCCTCACTGTAAACTTCTTTGCTATTGTGTATTTTTCTCTTCTGTATCAACTGTAGAATCAGAATGAAGTATATATTTTAAAATGCATTTGGATTTATTTACTAACAGATATAGAAGAAATTAACATATTTACAATATTACATCTTCCTAAAAAATTCACTATTTATTTAGGCCTTTTATAAATGTCCATAATGTTTTTGACATAGATCTAGTTTGCTTCTTATTGATATTATTGCTAGGAATGAATAGGTTTTTAAGCAATTGTAAATTGATTTTTAAAATTATATTTTTAAAATTATCACTGACTAAAGTAGGCAAAGTTATACCTTGATTTTGTGTTCAGATATTTAATTCAATTTTCATATTAATCCCATCAGTTTTTTTATTGACTCTTTAGAATTTTTATATAAATACTTATATTTTGTGTGTATTTTGAATTTTCTTTGCCAATATTTTTACCTCTCATTGATTTTCTTATTTTAATGCATTATTTTTGTCTTTTTAGTTTAGTTTTTTTTTATTTTAACAGATTTTTAGAGTGCAAATTGAATTCCATTGTGTGTGTGTGTATATATATAGTGTGGTAGAATCTGGACTTCTGGTGTACCTATCATCTGAGTAGTGTACATTATACCACATTGGTAATTTTTTAGTTCATCCCCCATTTATCCTTTATTTTTCTTTTAAAAAATAAATATATAGGCTGGGTGCCCATAGCTCAGTGGTTAGGGTGCCACCCGCCCACATGCTCCAGGGCTGGTGGGTTCAAACCTGGGCCTGCTAAACAAAAAAGCAAATATGTAATGCTCTCTATTTTCTCTCAGTATAGTTTAGCTGTTTTCATTTGAAAATAACATATTGTGCAATATGTTTTGTTTTTCAAAATATTATAGGAGTACAAATGCTTTTGATTACATTTATCGATTTTCTTACCCTTCAGTCAGGTTTATAAGGGTGCCCATCACCCAGTTAGCACTCAATGTACCCTTAGGTAAGAATAGTGGTGGAGTCTGGGCATTTTATTTTCTAGGACCCTAAATAAAATGTAAAGAAAAGAGATTGACATTAAGTTCCTTTCATCACTAATACAGTGGGAGTCATACAATTACATTTTAAACTGTGATTTAGGGAATACTTAATAATTATTTTATTTAATCATCATAACAACCTAATGATGCTGTACTCTGCGTATACTTATTTTTCATGTGAGGAAACTGAGGTAAAGAATAAATGAGTAACTTGCATGTTGCATGCGCTTAATGGATAGTGGAATTCAGGTTTTCAGAAGTCCAAATGCAGCTTGTATATGCCAGATGGAAACCCTTTTCGAGTTTAGAAAGTTTCTTCTCTTAGTGTTCTAAGGGTTTTATCAAGAACAAATGTTGAGTTTTATCAGCACTCTGTGGAGATAATCATATGGTTGTTCACCTTTAATCTTTTAATATACTGAATTACATTAATAGATTTCCTGATGTTAATCCATTCATGCATTGCATTCCTGGGATACACCCTACTTGGTAATGACACACTGGTGTATTTGACTTGCTATTATTTTATCTATGATATTTCATCTAGAGTTATATATGAAATTAATACATTTTATTTTATACTAGCCTAGGAGAGTATTAGGATTATAATAAGCTTTTAATATGAATTGGAGTGGTTTTCAAGTTTGCCAGTGTTAACATAATATTAATCATAAAAGATGGCTGAAATTTTGAGAATATGCTAAAAGCTTTGCATGTGTAACGTCACTGAATTCTTCACAACAATCCCTATAAAATAATAATATAATTATCCACTTATTAAAAAATAACATGACATTAAACACCTTGGAATGTGTCATATGATTAAGAAATGGCAGTATTCTGTAGTCTTCATTTTTAAGTCTGATAATGTTTCTTTAATAATTGAAATGAACTATTTGTTTAAAATTAACTAGACCTGATATTATTCAATGGGTAAATTTAAATCTACCTTTGTAATTGGTTCTGTGATTTTTGGTCTGTGAACTTTTAAGTATTTTGAGACATTTTTGCTAATTATATGCCCTCAAGGAATAATAATATTTATGTATATTTTTTGATTATAATTTTTCCTTTAGAGTTTTTATGTCGATACTGTCTTTATTTCCACCACATTCTCTGAAATGGTAGTTTAGCTGATCAAGGAATTCAAACATGAAAGTTTTTCCCTGGTTACTTTGAAAATATTATTTCTTCAAGACTGGTATCCCAGGGTCCTGGTAAGGAGTTAGACTGTTGTCAATCTATTGGTCTTTGCATATCGATTTTCTCTTCCTTACACCTTCTAAATGTATTTGATGTCATTGTCATTTTTTGCAGTTTCATACAACAGGCCCATGTGGTGGACAATTGGATGTTTTACTTAGATTATTTATATGTTTTGTTTACCTATTCGTTTATGCAACAAATATTATTGAATACTTGTTAATTGTTCTAAGTGTATAAATTAGTGAATAAATCATAGAAAAATCCCTTCCCTCTTGAAGTTTATAGTCTAGTTTGGAGAGTGGGACTAATGATAAATGAGTAAATTTTAAAGCAAGTAATATAATGATAGCTTTATGGGGAAAAACAAAGTAGGAAGAGTAAGGGAGAAGTTCACATTTGGGGTAGAAATTTTAATAAACGTGATTGGTGAGTCTTCATTGAGAGGGAGATATTTGATGGAGTGAATAATATGTGCATAATAGGGAATAAGTTTCTAGGCTGAAACCAGCAAATGCAAAAACTGAATTGCAGGAGTGTGCCTGGCATGTTTGAATGGAAGCTGGAGACCATGAGGATTGTAGAGAAGTGACCAAGTGGGATGGTAGTGGGAGAAAACCTAGAGTGAGAGATACACTAATGGTGTAGAACACTCTCCAGGCCCTTTAATGAACTCTAGACTGGTCTGCATCAGGTGGCCGACCACTGGGCATTGGGCAAAAGAGTTTCTTAGTTGGACTTATGCTTCACAAGATCATCTTCATTGTTGTATTTCAAATGATTAATTAAAGGGTGAGAGTACAAACAGAGCAGTTATAAAACTGTTGGATCATTTTGGAATAAAGCTGATAAGAGCATGAAAAGCTAGGTACAGTGGAGACTATAAGAATCCGTATGGTTCTGAATGTATTCTGAAGGTGAAGGCAAGAGCATTTCCAGTGGACTAGATGTGGGTTAAAAGACGAGAGGAGGAATCGGGGAAACTCTGGCCCCAGCCACTGGAATGATTGCAATGCCACCACGTGTATAGGAAAGAGTTGGGGAAAGCAGGATTGAGGGGAAATTCAGGCACTCAGTTTTGAATGTTATACTACTGTTGAGATGCTTGTTACATCACCATGTCTAATAGGTGGTTGGGAACGTGAGTCTGGGTTGGTTCAAGAGGTGGGACTGAGCTAGAGGTAATTCTGAAACCGTTCAGCTTTCACAGAGTATTTTCTTTTTTTTTTTTTGTAGAGGCAGAGTCTCAATTTATCACCCTGGGTAGAGTGCCATGGCATAACACAGCTCACAGCAACCTCCAGCTCCTGACCTTAGGTGATTCTCTTGCCTCAGTTGCCTCAGCCTCTCAAGTAGCTGGGACCACAGGTGCCCACCACAACGCCCAGCTATTTTTTGTTGCAGTTTGGCTGGGGCGGGGTTTGAACCCGCCACCCTTAGCATATGGGGCTGGCACCCTACCCACTGAGCCACAGGTGCCACCCTTTCACACAGTGTTTAAACATAAGAAATTGGAGAACTCTACAAGAGGGAGATTGTTTATGAACAGGGAAAAGAGGAGAGGGAAGGATTGAAACAGAAAAGACAAGTGCCAGTGACACTACAACACATTATGTAAAGATTTTCTGTCTTCCTCAGCACTGGATAAGAAGACTATGGTCTCTGGGAAATTACTTGAAAATGTTCCAAAGGAAAAATTCAAATGCTATTATTAATATGTAAAAACTTATACTGGAACTGTGAGGAAAAAGGTCTAGTTGGAATTGTTTTAAGAGTGAATGGAAAGACAGGATTTGGAGATAGTAAAACAGACATATTGACAACTGTTTCAAAGACTTTTTGCTGGAAAGGGGAGAAAAAATAGGAACTTGTAGTTGGAGGTGGAATCGAGACATTAGTGGGCTGTATGTAGATGGGATAAATAAAAAGAGAAATTTTATGTACTTGAAGAATAATCCATTATTGCTTATACAAAATAATAAGTGAAAATTGCTGATGTGATCTCTTTCATTATAGCTGAAGAAATTAAGAGCTAGCACCGAAGAGGAGGGGTTGATTTTATTTTTATTTACTTATTTATTTTCAGACAGAGTCTCACTCTGTTGCCTCAGGCTATAGTGCAATGGCATCAGCCTAGCTCACAGGAGCCTCAAACTCAGGGCTCAAATGGACCTCCTGCCTCAGCCTCCTTAGTAGCTGAGGCTAAAGGCATCCAACTATACCATTCAGCTAATTTTTCTATTGTTAGTAAAGATCATGTCTCTGTCTTACTTAGGCTGGTCTAGAACTCCTGAGCTCAAGTGATCCTCCACCTCAGCCTTCCAGAGTGCTAGGATTACAGGTGTGAGCCACTGTACCTGACTCTGAAAGGTTTAATTTTAGGTAGAAGTATGGAGTTTGTCTGTGGTAATAGAGGAGAAGACAGCATAAGTGAGTGCAAGTATTGATGAGTGCATATGTAGGTCACTTCTAAAGCTTTGAGACAGCCTATGTTGTGGTCCATCATTTTACTTCCAAGAAGCACAGTTGACCGCAAGTATTGACTTGCTCGGCTTACTGGTATTGCAGGGAAGTCTTCATTTGTTTCCATTTGTGTGGATTCTACATTTCTTGATCTTTTGTGTATCCCAAAACTTTCATAATGATCCATGTACGTAACAACTTTGAAATTGCTTCAGGTTTTTCATCAAATAGGGAGATGGAACACTGAGTAAAAGTAAGGATAGCAGAGGGGGTATTGTAGGCTTACCAAAAAGGAAAATAAGTAACACAGCCATCTCTGAGATTAGGAGAGGTAGCCAATTAGAGAAATATATAACAATTACTCTCATATGTAAACAGTTCTTACAAATGAATAGGAAATAGTTGAACATCTCAATAAAAACAGACCAGACGGTACCTTTATCGACAATTTACGCGCACACACACACACACACACACACACACACACAGAGATAGCCATTAAACAAATGAAATAATTGTTAACCTCAATCCTAGTCTAAGAAATTAACACACTGGTTGATATCACTGATGGGTCTTTTTTTTTTTTTCCTAGAAACCAATTCATGAAAAATTTCCCTCATTTTAACTATATGCCTATCCTTTTACTTGTCTTAAGGAAAGATTTCCCCTGAGGAAATAATTGATTGTCCTTAAAAACTTTTAATCATATATTGTCATCTCCACTATTTCTGAACATTGAAAACAAAAAAACAAAAGCAATTGTTGAAAAAGGAAACTGCATAAGAAAATTGCTGTGAAAGACAATTATATACAAGGAGTATAAAATGCCATTAATTGTAGATGAATAATTAAAAATGTATGATACACATGAATAAACTCAGAATGCTAATTAAGTGTGTTTTCTGTTTAAAAATGCCATGTATATATTTTATATATGAATTTGTGTTATAAACATGACATGTATATGATTTTTATGGCAGTTTGGGTCTAGTCATTAATCTGCACTCAGATAAAGTTTTGTTTATCTTTTGCTTCTTTTTGTTCATTTATGGGTGTTTTGGGGCAGAGAGTGGTGGTAATTTATAAACAGGTAATTGTAGTTCTCTTTTCTTGGGCAGCTCAACTCATCAAATGCTTCTGCCTGGATCTGTGACCTGAAATGATTTTTATTTTAGAAAGATTATACAAGTACCACCAGCGGTGTGGTTTGGAAAGGGATAAATTGTACACACAGAGACCAACTAGAGTCCTTTTCAGGCATCTGTGAGAGAGGTAATGAGCGTCAGGGAAGTGAGCAGTGGGAATAGAGAATACAGAACACAGTGCAGGTTCCAGACGGGGCGTATGAAGGGAAGACCCCTGATCACCACACTGAAAGCCACATACTAAGAGGAACTTTCAGAGAAACACACAAAAGCAGACAGAAGCATGAATCAGAACCGATTCTTTCCCTACTGATAAAGCCAATGTCTGCTTATACAGCAGCCTTAACCATTACAATTTAAAATTATAGGATTATTTTTGTCCTCAGTTACTGTGTCTGTGTTTAATTATACACCACTGTAATGATAGGAAAATAGCAGCTATTTTGAGAATGCTGTACCTTTCTAGGCTCTGTATCCCTCCTTCTCCATGTGATACTGGAGTTAAAAAGAGGAACACGAAACAGAAGAGACGCAGGTGGTTGTGTTTATGGCCTTCAGGGAGATATGATTACTTCACTGGGCTGATTGCTACCTGAAGGAAGTCAGATTACAATTAAGACTGTCAGGTAAAGCACACAATTAAGGTTCATTGCAAATGCTGTCGACAAACTGGTATTAGCTGGGAAATGTACTCTGGTAAACATACGTACCTTGGAAAAGTGAAAGAGAATGTTTTCTTCTAGAATAAATCTACTTTATCAAATCTGACAACTTTCACTTGAGCTCTGGATCCTGAGCTACAAAGAGCTTCTCATTTGATTTAAGCAATTCACACATACTATGCAGGCTGGAAATGAGTCGACTCATTAACTTACTTTGCTAGAAAAGGTAGAGGTGAGAACAGGCACCCTTACCACACCACATTCTGCCCTTTGCCTTCCAGGTTTATTTAAGAGCTAGAAATGTTGCATTTGACTCTGCACTCTAAAATAGAGTTAAAATAGATCAAGTGGAGTTAGAGTTGGGAAATTCTTATTACACAAGATAGGAAAAAGGCATAACTTCTGTTTTTTCAAACTATCTTTTAGTGAGATAGTGTATCTATGCCCAGCCCAGGTGTTATTTTTTAAAGTATCTGCTTGCATTTATATGACACTAATAAGACATAGTTGCTATAGACAAACAGCCATTCTGCTGTTTGATTTTACTCCATAAGTAACTGTATATATCATTACCTCTTAATAAAGTGCAGTATTCCCTGGGCTCATACATATCACAGTCATTACTGCTAATGGGAGTTATGCATGGGGCTTGAAGAAAAAGTACAGCTCTTATACTCGGCCTCCATTTAATGCGTTCCCGGACTAGAAATATTTTTCTTCTGGTTGGTAATAGAGGCCGTTGAAGTGGAGAATGGCTTTCATGCAGAAATCTAATCCAAGGGAAAGGGTGCTTTGCTCTTTAACACCAGGGAGAGTAGACCTCTGTCTATAAAATTAGCTCCTTCTGACCACCAGAGTTTCAGGGAATCACCCAGGTTGGAGAAATAGAAAGTAGAGGAACACAGAGTATCCTGGTTTGGGATGAAGATGAGTTTCACGCCAAGGATGTTCTCTTCTCTGATTCCTCGGGGCACATTGCTTCCTTGAGAAGATTAACCCTACCGAGTGCATCGCTGTGATTTCACCTGCTAAATAGAGTGACAATGAAGAGAGGGAATCACATACAAAATACGTGGTGAGCTCTCAGAGAATGAGACTGCGCTCCTTCCCTGGGAGTCTTTAGTGTCAGGAATGCACAAACTTTGGGCCTCTGCTGTGTGCAGGGAACACGGGCTCACTCCCGCATGTCCTCCTGACCACCCACAATTGCTGCCTTGTCCCTGGCAGCCGTATATAGCCTCCCTGGCCTACTATAGCTCTTGCACAGACTGCCAGCAGCAGTAACCCAATTTATTTTGTAGAGTCCAAAAAAGGGTGTTGACCTTGTAGGGCATGATTTTTAGTTGAGGCATCGATTACACACAGTGAGGTAAGAAAAGCGCAAAAAGTGTAGGTAAACAGCTTGATCTATTTTTGTACAAGTGTACGTTCATATAGTCTCCATACCTCATTTTAACAAACTTTATTTCCACTTCTTTTACTAAAAGCTCCAAGAGGAGCTCAACTTGTACTTCCTTTCCTATCGGTGTAGAAAAACGTTCCATTCCAATCTGCTCTTTTCTGAAGTGCTTTGGAGTTATATTTGTTCTTCTCAAGCAAGGTGTCGCAGGTTTTTAGACTTCTATTACCCAGCAGGAAAGCTTGGCAATGGAAATGCAACAAAGTCTCTCTGAATACCGAGCATCTGTTTTATATGGCAGGAGCAAAGACCCAAAGAAACATCCCGAAATGTGAGAGATGACACCTGATGGCAATTTACTCTCGGGAGTAAAGGAGAGGGAAAATGAAACTAACATTTCATCGGTGCGTTTTCTCGGCCAAAGATGGTGCTAGGTGACTTACAGAAGTGTGGCATTTAATCTTCCAAGCATTTTCTATTGAGAGCTAAACTTAATACCCTCTTGGGTCTCTATCATTTTTCCAATCTTCCACTGAACACCTTGTCAGTGAGAATTCCCCAAGAGCTGTTTGGAGGTGTTCTTTGTCCCTAGCCTGTTTCCTTCTCCCTGTCTTTCTTACATCTTCCTCGGGTGCTCCTGGGTGTCATACCTCACTTTCCTGTCATCTTTTCTTTATCTCTCTGCTCTCTGGTGTACCCCGGTATTTCAGGGGGATGATGGTCCATCTGTGGTTGTTTCCTGGTAACACCGCCCCCTGATCTTGGGCACTTGGACACCCTACAAGTTGTTCTCTTCAGCTGTTTCCCATGAGCACAGAAAGGAGACTCAGGATTCCAAAAATGACAGCTCTCTTCTGGAAGGGGGCACTTGCTACTTCACAGATTTGGGCACTGGTATCAGCTGAGTCATTTTACACTTTTTCGGATGCCTAATTTCTCTGCATTCAATTCCAGAATATTCTCTCTCTCTCAACAGTTACAGACATTCTTTTTCTTAGCTAATACCCACATTAACCTATTTTATGTTAATTGGCATAATTCTTTAACATCCTCTTTCAAGCAATTTAAAATAATGAAGTCACCTCTTATTTAAGTAGGACTGTTCATGTATTTCAGGAGCTTATCCATTTGATCCTCAGGGCACACTGGAATCTAGACAAAGTGTGTGTTATTATTTTCATATTTTTGCATATCGAAGGGAGAGACATCATAGGATTAAGTAACTTGTCTTAGGTTAATTATTTAAACCTGCAATTATCTTTATGTTTTGCATTTCTACCTCTTCTACTACAGTATAAACTTCAAGAGAAAAAAAGACCACTTATGTGTGGTTCCCTTTTTTCTTCTTGGCTTTGATCTCATACTAAGCTCTGATAAATCAATAGCTGCCCAGTGACTTGAACGTGGGACTAAGGTCCAAAGTCGAGTCATGTGAGTTGGCTGTTGTGCTGACGCAGCTCATGGATGAGGCTTCCATTTGTTTTTCCTTTACTCTGAGTATATCATTTGTGACCTGCAAGTCCTCTTTTAGTATCCAGTTCTTTCCTAAGTTGTAGCTTTCTCTTCTTCAGCAATACTTTTAATTAGACTTGGTGCCATTTTGCCTGACTTGATGCTTGGGGTTTGGGAAGATTCCATCTCTTCAATACACAGATTTTAATCAACTAATCAGCATAAACCTGGGGAAGTTGCTATTCTGTGGTTTGCATGTGGCTTGGGAAGCAGAGCCTCTTTCTCCTGAGGTCGGCGTCCAGGGCTCCTGAGGCAGGTGAGGCATCTGTATCTTCCCGCCTCTTCTTGGACAGTCCTTTCCGAGTCCCCTTGTTCTGAGGCTTCTTCTTAATCTCTTCTTCTTTGCGACATCTCAATTCTCCAGGGCTGTCCATCCCTTTTTCACATTTAATCCACATAAAAACAATAAGGGAAACAATAACCCCAAGAAATAACAATTTTTATTTCATTTATTGCCTTTTTAGTTTATAAAGCAACTGTGAAAATAAATACTCCTAAATCAGTTCTTTATCATAAGGTCTTTAAAAATGGATCATTTTACTCTTCTTCTTTTCCTCCAACCTCTCACTTAAGATTAATCAAGTTAATTGCTGTTCGATTAAAGTAGTGTACAATGTCTTATTTTTATTGTATTTCAGAATTCCCAATGTCTGCAATAATCAGGCATCTAAGATACAAATCAGTGCTTCGAAAGGCCTCATTTCTGCATAATGTCTGGCTAATAGCCTTGTTAACAAATGGGCTAAGGATGATCTTTGGCTTTAGGCTAAAAGTCAGCTTCCTATCAGCGACGACATGGCAGAACATAGTGTATAATTCCAGCGAAACGCTGGTTTGCCATGTTCTGCTAAACTCAGATTCAGTTAGATGGATTTTTTTTTGTGAGAAGAAAGCCAATGTGTTGAAGTCTCAGCACCCAAAGTTCCTCCCCTGCAGACATACAGCACTCTGGCCTCAGTTTGCCAAAGACATATATATATATATAGAGTCTCACTATGTCACCCTCGGTAGAGTGCTGTAGTGTCACAGCTCACAGCAACCTCCAACTCTTGGGCTTAAGTGATTCTCTTGCCTCAGCCTCCCAAGTAGCTGGGGCTGCAGTTGTCTGCTACAATGCCTGGCTATGTTTTGGTTGCCGTTGTCATTGTTGTTTAGCTGGCCTGGGCTGGGTTCGAACCTGCCAGCCTCAGTGTATGTAGCTGGTGCCCCCTACCCACTGAGCTATGGGTGCTGCCCAAAGATATATTTTTTAGGATTGTTGCTTCATGAACTTGTCATCCAAACCCAGATCAAGGCTGGGCTGAGAAAACTAAGCATTTAAAGATTTTAGCAATATGTGCTTTACTTAAATTACAGAAATAGATAGAGGAAATGAAAATCGTGGACTTCCACGTGACCCTCAATCGGAGGTTTGCTACAGGTTTGAGGCATCTGCTCTGTCCATTCACCTGATGAATAGTTCACCCCAATTAAAGGAGCAATTTGGATTCTGGTAGACCTCGGAACACATCTCACTTCTTCTGATGAGGTCTGTCTTTATGTTTATTTTATTATCTTTATCATTAAATCATAGCTGTGTACAATAGTGCAATCCAGGGGTACAATGTGCTGGTTTCATATACAATCTTAACTATTTTCATCCAACTGATTAACATAGCCTTTCTGGCCTTTTCTCAGTTATTATATGAAAACATTTGTATTCTGCATTTAGCAAGGTTTGCCTGTACCCTTCTAAAATGCACCATAAATTGTGGTACATGTATACTATGGAATATTACGCAGTCTTAAAGAAAGATGGAGACTTTACCTCTTTCATGTTTACATGGATGGAGCTGGAACATGTTCTTCTTAGCAAAGTATCTCAAGAATGGAAGAAAAAGTACCCAACGTACTCAGCCCTACATGAAGCTAATTTATAGGTTTCATATGAAGGCTAAAACCCAGTGATAGCACAAGAATATGGGGAAAAGGGCAAGGGAGGGGAGGGGAGGAGAGGGATGAGGTTGGGGTGGTAATTGGTGGGCCACACCTATGGTGCATCTTGGAAGGGTACAGGTGAAACTTACTAAATGCAGAATACAAATGTCTTTGTATAATAACAAGAAAATGCCCTGAAGGCTATGTTAAACAGTTTGATGAAAATATTTCAGATCGTATATGAGCCAGCACATTGTACCCCTTGTTTGCACTAATGTACGCAGCTATGATTTAATAATAAAAAAAATGAAACAAACAAAAAAATAAAATAAAACATGTTCTCTTACAAAAAAAATACCCAATAAATAAACTACTCTTTTCTTTTGAAAAAACACGGGACATCTCTCCCTAAAACCTCTCTTTGCCTCTAGAAATGAGAGAACCAATATGCTATCGTATGAAATCTCACATAAATTCTGAACACAATGGAGTCTCCTTTCCCTTAAGCAATGGTAGCCTTTGTTCTGGTGACTTATAATGCCGCTGGAGGAGAAAAACCAAAATTGCCTTATGAAAGCAATAAGAAAATGTCTAGCAAATGGATACACATTGAATGAGCAAGATAAAGTGCCAAGAAATAGCTAATATCTCTTTCTTCTCCCTTCCAAATCATATTCCTAAAGCCCCCAACATTCGCACTGGAAGATTATTTGAATAACACTGGTTAGCCTGATGCTATTGTAGAAAAAAATCTGCTGCTAAGCAGGGCAGAAGCATTGTTTACATGAAAATGGAATGATCTCTGGTGACTATTGAAAGAAAATGATAATTTCCATAACCAGAATGAGCATTTTTACATCCATTTCAACTGCTATAAAACCTGAGTTGCTTTGACAATTGCCTTCCCTGCTTTGCTGGCTGTATATCATCCGAATGTTTGCAGCTTTCCATTGACTAAATGACGGGGTTTTGTTTTTGTTTTCTGTGTTCCCCCCCACTCTGCCCCACTCCACCGAAGCCTTGGTGGAAATACCAACACGCTGTAGGGGTTTGTAAGGTCTGCCCTGCAATGTCCATAAAATATATTTTTGGTGCCTTTCTTCTAAAGGTGCAATTGGTTTTTCCTCCCAGTGTAATTGCTGTAAATATAAGCAGAGAAGGCCTAGTTAATAGCAATTGTAAACTATGTACTTCTCTGGCTTCACGGAGACCTGACGTAGACTGTTTGTTACACTGAGAACAGTGCACAGGGCGGCCTCAGTGAGACGAAGGAAACATGGAGGCACTCACCTGCATCACAATCAGGAGGTCAAAGACCAAGATGAAAGAGGCAAGGAATGCTCTGGAAACTTCATCACTGGGCAAAAATCCCCGATTCAGCTTGTCCCAGCTGATCCAGTCGGTTGTAATGACAACTACGACCACTGACGTCAGAGTGAAGAGGACCGTCCTGCAAGAAATGACACTTATTAAAGAACATTAGACATAATAAAATAGACAATGGAGAGTGTGTGCTGTCTGCGCTATAGTAAATGGTGGTCCCTTGTTGCATACCTACCCTAAGGTGTACTCACTAAAAGGAAGATGAAAAAAAGAAGTAAATTAAGTGCTTTCTTTCAAAAGCAATTAAAAAAAAAAGTTATGATAGCATGTAAGATTTTCCCTAAAGAGCATTAAGATAATAATTATGGAACAAAGAATTAACAACAAAAAATAAGATAACTGATCTTGGTTAGTGCAGTTAGTCCCAAAGAAAACATTGGTGGGGTAACTCTCATTATACACACACTGTTTACTGTAGGGAGTAGGCATGTGTGTGTAAGGGTGTAAGGCAGATGGGGAATGGGTGACAAACTTTTGTATTCCAGAGTGGCACGGTTAGACCAGTCTCATCAGCATCCTCATGGCCTGACAAGCTCCATAAAGGAAGTGTCTCTGAATTCTAACAGCATAGTCTGTTCTCATAGGACACATATCACAGATGACTCGTGTGTGGCTGAGTGACCTCTCTCCATGCCAATTCATCCTCCCCTCTTATAAATAAGACACCAGGAGGCTGAGATTTTTCATAAATCTTTGCAGCTCCCACAAAATCTTGCATATTTATATGCAAATGGAGTTCGATGAGAATTTGTTAAAATTAAAGCCTTTTATAAAAATCAACAAATACGAAGGAGGTGGAGCAAGATGGCAGCCGAGTAACAGCTTCCTTGCGGCTGGGCACGGTGAGACTGGGGAGAGAGGACTTCAGGCATCTCTGGCAGGTGGGATCTACCCAGGAACTTCCCCTTGGGGACACAGGGAGACAGCGTG
>CAUYRH010014816.1:0-22991 GCA_963574655.1 Perodicticus potto
GGTGCAATCATAGGGCAGAATGTGCTTCATATACAATCAGAAACATTTTGATTGTACTGTGAGAGATAGCCTTCATAGCATTTTCTTAATCACTATATAAAGACATTGATACTCTACATTTAATAAGTTTCACCAGTACCCTACTAAGATGCACCACTGCCTTTATTATGTTTGAAGTAAGTTTTGAAATTAGGAAGTGTGGGCTTTTCCGCTTTGTTCTCTGTCAAGTTTGTTTTAGCTATTTTGGGTCCTTAAATTTTCATATGTCTTTTAGGATCAGGTCGTCTGGCAAAAAAGCCAGCTAGAATTTTTATATGAATTGCATCAAATTTGTAGATCAATTTGCCATATTAACCACATTAAGTTTTCCAGTTAGGAACATGTGGTGTCTTTCCTTTATATTTGGGTCCTCTTTAATTTTTTTGAACAATGTTCTGTGTTTTTCAAAGTGTAGGTTTTGAACTTTTCTGTTAAAACTTATTTGTAAGTATTTGTTATTTTGATGAAACAATTGTTTTCTTAATTGTATTTTCAGATTGATTGCACTCATCTAAAATCATGGATTTTTATATATTGATTTTATAATCTGCAGTCTTGCTGAATTCATTTATTAGTTCTAATAATTTTTAATGGATTCTTTTCCTGAGGATTTTCTATAGATTATGTTTTCTGAGAACAGGGATAGTTGTACCTTTTCCTCTTCCAGCTGGTGGTGTTAGATGCAAGTTTTTCATAGATGACTTTTATTAAGCTAAGAAAGTTTCCTTCTATTCTAGATTTTTTTTATTATTATTAAAAGGTATTTAATTTTGTCAAATGCTTTTTCTGCATTTATTGAGATGATTGTGTGATTTTTATCTTTTATATGAAATTTTACATGAATTGATTTTTGGATGTTAAATCAACTTTGTATTCTTGTAATAACTCCTACTTGGTCATGATGTATAATCCTTTTTATATGTTGTTGGATTCATTATACAGTACTAGTAGTTTGCTGAAGATTTTGACTCTTTATCCATAAAATATTTTGGCTTACAGTTTTCTTCATCTATGTGAGTATTTATTTATTTGTTGTGTCTAGTTTGGTCAATATTTGCTTTCTAAATAGTGTTCAGAGTTGAGGAGGGCAGTAAAATCTAATGTGCATCTGCTGAGATGTTAAATTCCAGCTCTGGCACCCGGGTTACTCACTCATTTAGTAGCAACTTATTGTGAAACTTCTAACTAGACTTATGTTCCAGGTTTTGGCGACACTGCAGCAAATAATACAAGGTTTCTGTTTTCAAGGATCTTAAAGAAATGACTACAAAGCAAGTAAAATATATGAAGAAATAAACTGATGAATATGCATTATGTCAAGGCTAATAACCAATTAGAAACAAAACACATAGTAAGGGAAAACAAATGAAGGATCTGGAGAGAGACCTTAGCTACAGTCATTAGGGAAATCTTCTTAATGAAGTGGCATGCAGTAGAGACCTGTGTGGAGCGAAGGCATGAGTCACGTGGGCATTGGGGGAAAGAGTTCTCCAAACTGAGAATAGAGTAAGTGCAAAATTTAAGGCAGAAGCGAGCTTGTTGTGTTTAAGGATTAAAAAGGAGGCCAGTAGGGATGGACTAGAGTAAGTAAACAGTCATCCTCTAGGATTATGTCCTGCTACACACAATAAAAATCATGTTTACAGCGAGTTAATTAGTTAAGGGCTTTAATTGTCATCATGTAAAAGAGGCTGGTATGAAAGCGTGATACCTTCAGGAACTGAGATCTTTTCTACCTTATCTCTCCACCATTTGTAGCATAAAGCTACATTGCACACACTATCTTGTGTTTAAGATGGCTACTCCACTCTCATTTTTCCTTTCACCTTTCAGGCAAGAAGAGGGCAAAGGATGAAGATCCAAGGGCTGCAGGCCAGCTAAGCCAAACCCTGTAAAAGTCTTTTTTTCCTTCTGGGAAGCTATTTAGCAACTTCTGCTTGTTCAGCAACTTCTGCTTATTGGGCACACCTGTATCGCATGAGTGCCTCTGGCTGCAAAGAAGACCATGTGTGGTCAGGTAACCAGTGGAGTTTTTTAGCTGAACAATTTGCCCAATCCCCTAACAATCGAATTATTTGAGTGGAAATAAAAGGTAGAATAGATATTATGTAGGTAGCTAGTAGTCTCTGTCTCATCAGGTCAGAAATGTAGTGGGAGCTATAATTAAAGAATGGACACAGGATTTTCTCAAAAAAAGACTTACAAATGGCTAAAAATAGATGATAAGAAAAAAAAGATCATCTTGCTAATCATCAAAGGAATGCAAAATAAAACCCCAATGAATTATTACTTCACATCTATTAAAATGGTTATTTTCAAAAAGATGAAAAATAGTAAGTGTTGGACAAGGTGTGTAGAAAGAGGACCCTCATACATTATTGGTAGGAATGTAAACTAGTATAGCCATTATGGAAGATAGTATGGAAGTTCCTCAAAAAAATAGCACTAGTGCAAATATCCAAAGGAAATAAAATCAGAATGTCAAAGAGATATCTGCACTCCCATGTTTATTTCAACATTAATCACAATGGACAAGATATAAATCAACCTGAGTATACATCAAAGGATGAATAGATAAAGAAAATGTGGTATATATACAATAGGCTGCTACTCATGCTTAATAATGAAAGAAATCCTGTAGTTGTGACAACATGGATGAACTTGGAGGACATTATGTTTAGTGAAATAAGCCAGGCATAGAAAGATTAAATACCACATGATCTCAATTATAGTAGAATTAAAACGAGTCAAACTCAAAGAAGCACAGAGTATAACAGCAATTACTAAGGGATTGAAGAGAGGATGATTGGGGCAATGTTGATCCAAGGATTCAAAATTTCAACTAGACAAGGAATACATTCAATAGATCTATTGTACAATATGGTGACAAAATACTATATACTTGAAAATCAATGAGAATGTATTTTAAGTATTTTCATCACATATAAATAAGTATATGAAGTAATGCATGTGTTAAATAGCTTGATTTAGCTATTACACCATTTGTACATATTTCAAAACATCATTTTATACACAAACATAAGAAATTTTTATCCGTTGACTAAAAATAAAAATTTAAAAATCAGTTAAAAAAAAAACAAAAGAAAAATAGACTGGGTATATGAAATGTCATCTAATAAAATAAAATAAAGACAAACATATTTTTAAAAAAAATGTAAATAGGTGCTAGATAATGTAGTGGCTTATTAATTAGGTCTAGGCCTTTACATTTTACTGAGTGATATGAGAAGTTTTGGATATTTTTGTGCAGAGGTGCCACATAATGTGAGTTATGCATTGTCTTAGCTTGAGTTTACCAAAATGCAAGCCTTATACAAAGATTTCTAGGAAATATGTTTATTTGAGAAGTAAGAAGAAGTTCAGACCAGTGAAAGGAAGAAAATCCTCATAGCCATAACTGAAGTCAGAGTTGATGCCACAAGGAAGTGAAACACTGCTCCAGTGATGTCCAACATAGTCCACCCCTTCCACATTCAAATCTTGCCCTCTATTAAGGGTAATCTATCACAGAGCTTTCAAGATGGGAGCCAGCCAGTGTCTACAAAAGAAGCAATGTAAAATAGCTAACAGGACCAGCTACAGTCTCCTTAGCTCCAACTGCTTCCAAGGTTGAAGGAGATATTCATCATCTGTCTACTTAACCATCTATTCTTCATTTCCCTCACTTTAATATAGCACTTAAGATGGTCAGTGTTGCTTGTCTGGTGGGGAAAACCCATTCTTCACCTCAAGGAGACTGAGTCTCTAATTTCATTTCTCTATCTGAACTTTGAATACTACAATCGCCTGTTTGTTTTTATTTCTTATCATAAAAAGCAGCAAAAAACTTCATATTGAATATTCTAAGTTCAGGACCTGATCTTCCAATCCCTAATTTTGTAGGAGCAATAGTCTCTTCTTAGGACAATTAAGGTTTCTTAACTCTGCCATTATGTTGATAGCAACTCCTTTCTTACACCTTCTACTTATACCTTTCTTTGCCAGCTGATTCACTGACATGAGGCACCAGAGTGTCAAGGTGAGTGGTCATAGCTTTAAATTTAGTAGAATCATTACTCTTTGGCCCCACTCAAAGCATCCCACCACTGGGAATTCAACCTTCTAACCCAGCAAAGCTTGTTGGTTAAGAAAGAGAATACATATTCTTCAAGCATGTCACTTGTGTGATGTTAAGATGGGGATAAATCCTACTTATGCAAATTCATTCCCAGATTTATATATTCTAAATACTGGGGACACATCTCCCATTTGGTTCTGTGCATACACTGCATTCTGGAAGACAGCATCTCAAAATCACAAGGCATTGTCCCTGAGCTGGTATTTTAGACAAGTATTTAATAGGCTATTTTTTCATTCTATTAGATCAGCAACTCTTGGGTGAATCCCTTGGACAGGAAGCCGTGTTGTATCTCTTTTGCTATAAAATAAGCCCCTTCATCTGGTGTAATATTTCCAGATGAAGGGGCTGTAAAATGGTATCTTCTGACAGAGGGATTGCAGACAGGGAAGTCAGACAAATTTAAGTATCAAATTCATGAGTGTGAATCACTATCTATCTAGAGTAGAAGTGATATTATATAATCAACTTGAGAATAAATACATTTGGCTTGCCTTAGCCATGATTTCCTCATCAGTGGATTCAACCAATAGTGGATCGAAAATATTTTTAAAAATGGCTGTACTGAACATGTATAATATAGACTTTTGCTTGTCATAATTCCCTAAACAAGACAGTTCGATAACTATTTACATAGCACTTACCTTGCATTAGGTATTATAAGTAATCTGTAAATTATTTAAAGTAAAGGAGAAATGTGCATAAGTTATATGGAAGAACTGTGCATATGACTTTGAGTATATTAAGAACTTAGGCATCTAGAGATTGTGGTGTCTATTGGAAGTCCTAGAACCAACTCCCCAAGGAAACCAAAGGATGAATGTACCTGAGTAGATTCCACAAAGGATGGTGCCAGAGGAATGGTGCCAGCATACATGCCAGCAAGTTAGATAGCCAGCAGAAGGAACAAGGTAGCTTTTTGAAAGGAAGCCAAAGCCATGGTTCACTGCCCAGATGCCCTTCCTGCCATCTCCACACTGCATTCATGGGTCCACTGCATAAGCACTGAGGTGGCTGAGTACAGATTGGGGACATTCACAGGCTTAGTCATCCTGTTCTAATGGTTATTGAGACTTGCCTGCAATGGGTACTGTGTGATAAACATGAACTTTGATTAAAAAGATACACATTTTATTCTGACTTCCATAGCCCCATCCTATGGACAACATTTTTGCAGACCAGGACGTCCATGAAAGTCTTCCAAACTCCCAGCCATTACCAACTAAGTCAGTCATTTCTGCCCAGGAGTTCATAACATCTATGTCCTGGGCTATTGCTTCTTCCACATAAAGCAGAAAATTCATGTACTACTCTGCCATCTGCCGCCTGGGAGGATTTCCTTCACTACTCTCCTTTTAGGTAACACCTGAACTGGCCTGCAGTGTAAGGCCTGTATATCTTTGAACTATGTACTAATCTACTGAGTTAACCCATCTGTGAATCTGAGTCTAGACTTTCCTCGTTCAGTTCATCATAGGGAATGCCTCAGGAGGAAACAGTATGAGTAGAACTCTTGCCGTGTTCTTCAACCCCTATGACACGCAGGATTTGATAATACCTAGCTCCAAGTGGACAACTCCCATCATGCCAGTCACATGATATTTCATGCTCAGAAGACATGCAGTTTTGTTTCCGAGGTCTGTACTGTGACGTGTATTTGGTCTTGCCGGAGACTGCACATGGCATCACCACAGACAAACTTCATACCGTTTAACCTCTGGGTGATAAGGTCTACATGTAAGAGTCATTTGCAGCACAATGCTGAAGATCAGATGCAATCACATCTGTCAGCCTTGTGAGTAACCTTCTAAAGGAGTTAGAGAAGTGTGACCACAGAGGCCCACAACACAGCTTGTGTTTCTTATTGATAGAAATGGCAACAATGACTGTTAACCTTAAAAGGAATATGTCAGCCTACCCCACAAAACTGAACTTCCACAAGTTCACTGGCGCAACAATCCCCAAATCTTTATAGTGTTTACTTTCTCCTTTGTGGCCTGTGTTTCACTAGGACACCTGCAGTTCTTGATATTTGCTTCCGAAACCAGCACATTGTACCCCTTGATTGCACTAAAGTACACAGCTATGATTTAATTAAAAATAAAAAAAAAAAAAGATGTTCTCTATGTAGTGAGCCAGTGTGATGTTTTGTGGAATTTCAAAAAGCACAAATTTCCTACAGAGTCATTTTTACAGAGCTCAGAAGAATTAACATGGCCCTGGTCAAGGCAGTGAATGTATACTGCTATTTGTCCTCCCCTTCCCCTTATAGAAAATTCAACTCTTTTTGATTTTCCTTATTGATGAATGCATTTGCCAGCTCCTTAGCCTCACTCTAAAAGGCTATGTTAATCTTATACTAAAACAGCTGCATTTGAGGCTTCCACTTGATTATGTTTTTAGTAGTCCATTGTCTTCTGCCTACATTTGGTGTACGTAAGAGCCCTGTTCAAATTAAAGTGAAGTATGATAGGGAGAGATTTGTTAAAGGACACAGAATTAGAGCAAGGAGGAACAAGGTCCAGTTAGTGTTTTGTAGCCCTGTAGGATGACTATAGCTAACAATAATATAGTATACATTTTCAATTAGCTAGAAGACTGGATGTTGATAATCCAAGCACAAATAAATGATAAATGTTTGAAATGATTGGTATGATAACTTAATATTTTAAATTACCTTGATGATCACTATATATTGTATATTGATCACTATGTACCCATAAATATGTACAATTATCATGTGTCAACTAAACAAAAGTGGAGTATCAAAAGATCCACCACTTTCAAGTCTTTAATAATGAGACCAACTTCCTCCTAATATGTAGTGTTACTTCTGATTAACCACTTTGGCCAGAGCTGGGTGCAACTTTTAAGGACTTCTAATAGATTTTCCTCAGATGTTGGCCCTTATTTCATGAATCAGGAAACTAATGTGAGAGCTATGCCAACTGCTAAGGACGTACATTTAGAATATATACTTAGGTGTAAATCTAATCCCATGGAACCACTGAGAGGTGACTTGAGCTGGAACTTCATTTTCCATATTTTATGCTCCAGTCATAATAATTCTAACCAGAGAGTTACAATGGCGTGTGGTTTTCCCAGTTGAAGGGTCACCTTAGATCCTGAATCATCGCCTCCTTGAAAGGTCATGGCATTTTCTTTTCCACAGTGCAATTATTCTAGTAAACTGCATAAAGACCCCTTTGGGGAAGGAATGAGGAAGCCCACTGAGTTTTGTCAATGGGGCCTAGCCTATTTTTTTTATTATTGGTATTTATTTATTTATTTATTTAGAGACAGAGTCTTACTGTCACCTCCAGATTGAATGTCGTGGTGTCATCATAGATCACAGTAACCTCAAATTCCTAGATTCAAGTGATCCGCTTGCCTCAGGCTCCTGAGTATCAGGGTCTACAGGGACCTGCCACCCAGCTAATTTTTCTGTTTTAGTAGAGACAAGGTCTTATTCTTGCTGAGGCTAGTCTGGAACTCCTGAGTTCAAGCAGTCCACCTACCTCAGCTTCCTAGAGTGCTACGACTATAGGCCTGAGCCACTGTGCTGGCCCCTATGTTTGATTAATGGATTTGAATCTGTGGACTGGTTTATATCTAGCATAAGGGAGTGCAAGCTATTTTCCATTATAGTGGCTGATTCTAACTTTCCGATTGTCAGTTCTTGATTTTTTTCCTCTCAATTTGAAAATCCAAGTCACAAACTCTATTTAATTGTTCATATATATCATCCTCACCAGAGATCTCTGTGGGTCTGGGCTCCCTGATTGCCACTCCAGATTGTTGTCCTTTAAAATCATCAAATCTACCTTGCCTTTGATGTCTAAATACTACTACATGGCTTCTAAGAATACTGCCAGCTTCCCATCATTTCCACTGAAAATGGAGAACCAAGCCAATTTACAATACAGAACCCCCTACTGTCAATCCCAGGCTACAAGGATTGCTACTTTGGAATGCCTCCGAGACGTCAGTACTATTATTAACATTTAGTTCCCTATTGCCATAGTGAAGCCAGTTGCCTCAGGTGCTCCGAGAATGAAGTCTTCAGTTTCACATAATAAATCCCCTCTAGCATTCTCACCACCAATGAGCCTTATGACCCCTTCTTTAATGCTCTATCATGATAGTTTCAGGATTTTCACTTCACTTATTACAGCATCCATCCATTTGGCATCCTTTCTATAATGTTAAATGTTCTATAATGTTAGTCATGGGAAACTCCTTTCATGCCAGTTAATCCTCCCCATTCATCCTTTAAAACTTTCAAGATCCAATCCTCAACGTGATGATCTAGTCACTGACAACTTTCATGACTGAAAGTGAGACTGTTTAATATCTATTGTCTTCACTACTTAGTCCTAGTGAAATTTTAGGATACTAGGAAATTTCCTTCAAAGCCTTATAGATATTTTTGTTTCTTTGCTTGCCAGAGGTCCAGATTCATAATGCAACTGACCAGGGGCAGATTCCTGATAGCTAGAGAACCTGGGAATATCTGCCTCCAGTGCAAGCTGGTGTATGTGCATTTATACATGAGAAAATATATATGAGATGTTTATACATGAGAGCAATGCCATTGTTTATAGACACAAAAGTAAAATGGCATAGCAACGGCAGCTGCTTCCATTAGCTTTCCTGTGTAAGTAGCAAGATGAAGAGAGTGTTTAATTTGCTATTAGCTCATGTTTAAGTACAACCAAAGGTGGGAGAACATCTGAACTCACAGCCATGAATCCATCAGGAACAGAGTCAGGAAAACCAAAGGATTTCTTGGTTGGCAGAGGAAAAAATCATGATCCCTTATTGGCTGAACTACATTATAAACAAGGCAAGGGTTTGTTCAGTGGTAAACATACTGAGAGTCAAAGTTACTAGTCAAATGGGGAACAGAGGGCTCTCAGATGGGTAATAGGTTACTTTTGGTATCTCACAAAAAGATCTTTCTTCTCCCTTTGGAACTAGTTTTAGGGAGGACCTGATTATTGACCAGGGAAAAGGCAAATGCATTTACATGATAAAGCTGAAATCCCAGTTTTTTTCATCATAATGTTTATTTTCATACTTCTGTTAATGATAATACAGTCTCAGATTCTGGCTGGCTGTGGTAAGCAGAATATTCGTCCCCAATGATGTGCATCTCGATGTCTGAAACCTGTGAGTATGTGATCTGACATGGCAAAAGGGACTGCAGATATAATTGAATTAGAGGTCTTGAAATGGGGAGAATTGTCCTCAGCTGTCTAGGTGGACCCAGTATAATCACAAGGGTTCTGATGGGAGAGAGACAGAAGGTGAGAGTCAGGAATGGAAACGTGAGGATGGAGGCAAGTGTCAAAATGAGAGAGGAATATGAAGATGTTAGATTGCTGACTTATAAGACAGAGGAAGGGTCCGTGAGCCAAGGAATGGATGTACAAGGCCTCCATAATCTGGAAATGGTAAAGAAAAAATTTCCCTAAAACCAGAAGGAAAGTAGCTCTGCTGACAACCTAACTTTAGCCCAGTCAGACTGATTTAGGATGTTTTAATTCTAAGACTATTACATATTTGTGTTGTTTTAAGCCTCCACGTTTGTGGCAATTTATTACAGCTGCTGTAGAAAACTATTACAATGGCCAATAGCTGTTTACTGTTGTTGCAGTTTCTCATTTTCTTCCTTGGGCTTCGGTAAGATATAGAACCAGGCAGGCTTCAACCAAATATTTATTCCCAAATATCATTTAATATTAGAAAATCTCTTTTCCCACCCTGATGAATCAGGCTAATAGTGAGAAATCTGAAGATTCCCCTTACCTTTTTAGCTTGTGCTGAAACTATGTGGAGTTAGCACCCACTTCTTCTTACTTGAGCCTGACTCAATCCCCTCTTCTCAGTTTTCTAGAGTTAAAGATACCATCCTTGCAGAAGATCATCCATCCATGTAGCAATAAGAGAGAAAGGAAGAAAAGTTCTCTGGTGTCAAAGGTCTCAAAGATCTCAAGAGCCCATTGGCAGAGGGTGAGGGAAATGTTCTGAAAGTTATTTAATCATCCTTCCAGAAACCTACAACCAAGTGGTCTCCTACAAAGAAATCCCTTCTCTTCTCTTCTTCTTTTCCCTTCCCTTCCCTCCCCTTCCCTTTCCTCCCCTTCCCTTCTCTTTCCTACCCTCCCCTCCGCTTCCCTCCCCTTCCCCTCTCTTCTTCTCTCCTCTCCTCTCACCTCTTTTCTCCCCTCCCCTCCTCTCTTTCACCTCTCTTCTCTTCTTTCCCTTTTCTTCCCTTCCCTTCCTCTGTCCCTTCCCAAAATAATCCTTTCATTCCTTATGTCAAAAGTTTACCTGCTAGCCTTGTGCTATCCCTGTTGCTATTGTTTGAAAAATAGGAAAATCATATCAGGATGCCTGTCCCCTATGCTACTTTCACTGGGTACAGGTACCATGTTATTCATCTCTGTGTTTTCAGTATTGGCAAAGAAGAGACACTCATTAAATATATGTTGAACAGTGTCCAAAATTCCATTCCACTTTTATTAATGCATTACTCGGTGCCCTGAGTTTTTGTAAATCCTCAGAGCCTCCTGTTATAATGTAAATACCCTTGTCAGATATGAGTCTGTAGATCCTACCACTAAGCCCTAGAAGAGAACTAAGTGTTCACTAAACTCATGGCCTATTGGAAATATAAAACCAGCATACACTGAACATCTTCTGAATCATACTTGCTTTATTTTTATATTATTATCTCATTTAAACCTCACCACAACCCCATACAGAATCATTCTCTCCATTTCACACATAAAGAAAATGAAGCTCATATTCACACAGCTAACAGAGAAACTGGTGTTCTTTCTGTTCTACCACACTGAGGAGGAGGCATGTATTTTGGGGAGGAGTGGGTTGTGACATATATCTTCACCCTTCCTCTTGGCAGCTAGAAGTAGGTCAATTAAGATTAACTCAGAAAAGAAATTCCATAAGAAAGTTTCCTTGGGAATTGATATTATCACAAGAGTGACATTTTACTAGGATTATGAGTAAGATCTAAACCAAGATTGAAGACAATAATACTTCTAGGTCACAAAGCTAGGTCTGAGCTTTTTGCTTCAGCCCCTTCCTGGGTTATTCTCTAAATACAGCTATTTCAGATGATGCACCTTGCTATCATTGACTCTCTCAGAGAAGGAAAGGTTCACTGTGTTCTTATCTCGTGGTATTCTTCTTATCAGACTCAGAGTTTTTCAGTCTGTGGATATCACAGCACATTCAGTAGGTCCCTCCTCCCCCCACTTTTATTTTATTTCAGTATCTTAGTATTCAGGGGAATCTCCCAAACTCTTTCAGCAAAAGTGCAAATAAGCAAGTCATCTGGTATTTCTAGTATTCATCCTCAGCCTGTTTTAGCTTTGTATTTTATGAGATTCGTGAGTTTCCATCTAGAAGGGTTTGAGCAATACTCTGATTTAGGGAGAAGAATGATTAACTGAGCATAAAAAATAATCAGTTTTATGAGTATTATTGTTAAAATTGCTTCTTGTTCAAGGTACAAATACTGCTAAAGCACTTTATAAATTACCAGGGTTCTAGGAAAAGATTGAAAGTTCCCTCTCTGAAGGAAAGCTGCCTATGAAGCAGCTCCCAGAAATAGAAAGAAAGGGCCCATTTGAATTGTTTGTAGAGAAAACTGAGATTTTATTTTTCATTGCTCCTTCAGATCACATAGTTCAAAGTTTGTGTTCTCCAATTTTGGGGGGCATCTTGCAAGTTTTTTACTTCTTTAAAAATAGAAAATTTATTGTATCAAAAATACAGCAGTTATGACAAAGCATTATAAATATTAAGAAGTATGTTTCTTTCTTCTCTTCTGGGAATATATTTTAATAGTAAAAGTAAGACCCAGCTTATCTTACTTGACATTCAAAACATTTAAAATTATCTGACAGTTTTACTAGTCTAGTCGTTACTTTGCAAGAGGACTTAAAATATAAATATATATTTAATAGTAAATGTTGATATATATTTGAATATGACACAAAAGAAAACCATAGCAGATATAGCCAATGAATTATTGTTGTCAATGCAATATCATTACTAGGTTGCTAGTAAACTTAAGTGTTTCTGATTAACATTTACTCTCTTAACTTGTTTTAAAAAGCCCAAAGAAAGGATTGTCTCTTAGAGTTACAGACAAATTAATTGCCTGACATTTTTAATGTTGGAATTTTGTGATATGCACTTTTCACACACTTTTCACACCATGTTTTCTTTTTTTGTATTTTTTTTTGTAGAGATAGAGTCTCACTTTATCCCCCCTTGGTAGAGTGCTATGGCATCACAGCTCACAGCAACCTCCAACTCCTGGGCCTAGGCGATTCTCCTGCCTCAGACTCCCGAGTAGCTGGGACTACAGGCGCCCTCCACAATGCCCGGCTATTTTTTTTCTGTTTTGCAGTTTGGCTGACATCGGGTTTGAACCCGCCACCTTCGGTATATGGAGCCGGAGCCCTACTCGATGAGCCACAGGTGCCGCCCCATTTTCACACCATGTTTTTGAATAGAGAAGTATAAAAGTACTATAAGAGAATAAGTCTGCCAGTTGTGTATAAAATGGAGAAGAAGAGAGTGACACAGGCAGTGAGGAGATCATGTGGGAAGCTTTTGAGTTGTCCAAGGCAGAAGTGATGAGGACCATGGTTGTGGCTGGTAGTAGACACACAGAAGACCAGATCAGTGTCCTGGAGTTGGAACGGTCATGGTTTCCCATTGATAATCATGCTGGAGATGGTTCAGCAGGAAGTATTAAAGATAAACCTTTGCTTTTCACAAAACCAGAACAACACAGCATCTAACTACTTTGCCTTTGAAATCAGACTAGTGTGTGCCAATTAACTGCTTGAGGTTTCATTTCCTCAACTGCAATAATTTCATCTTTTCAAAAGATTTCTCTGCCAGCCATGTGAACTAACTATAGTGTGAAGAGAGAATCTGAAGATTTGGTACATCCAAGTTGCAATTACTAATGGGCACTTGAATACTCTGGTCTAAAGCTCAAAATTCTGTTGGTCTCATATCATGAGGAACGATAATCCCACAGAGTGGGGCTAATATTTCTTAAAGGACTGAAGAAAATTGTGGCTGTAGTATACTCACACACTGTCTGGCAACTCATCGCTATTTATTGTCTCAAAGGGTATTGTCAATATGAGTCACCGCATCATAAAAGAAACATGATTCTTATTTATCAAATTTATTTCATGAGCTCACTTATTTGCAGTTCTTTCTAATAAAATAAAACAGGCCCTCTTCCCTATAAATTATTAGGATATATTCTGCTGTTTTAATTCTTAATATTATTTATAATACTAGATTAGTTGAAATCTTTTCATAAGGCTCTTCTCCAGGAAGTAGAATTATGGGTTAAGGTAGTGTATGCAGGGTCTTATTTTTAAGGGCATTTCGTCTCCGAGGTACCAAACAGACTTCCTTTTTAGGCAACTTAATTTATTAAATAGTTCAAAGTGGAGACCATGCGGGCACATGTCTGCCAAGTTCCAGAGGACTTAACTTCCATTTCAATCAGAGCTGCTGCCATCAGAACAAGAGTCTGCAGGGATTTAATGGCCTCTGCTCTCAGAGTTAACTTGCAGCCTATCTCCCAGCTTCACTCACATCTTCAGTGTACCAGATGCCTTATGGAAGTCAAGGTTATTTAAAATAATGTTGGTTTTTGTTATCTCCAGTAAAGCAGACATGTTGTTGGGTGGTAAACTGTTTCTTCCCCAGTTGAGAGACGATAGTTCACAAATGCCATGCCAAATTTCTCCCTAAATTGAAACTAAGCAGAAGCAATAACCGTAAGTGTCAGAGATAAAAACAGAACTTGTGGGCAACTGCAGCCCATTTTACAGGTCTACAGAAGCTCAGCACTCAAACAGGTAATTATCATTGTGGTGCTCAGTCTGTGGTCCTGGAGTCAGGAAGGATGTTACAGAGCAGTATGGGCAACCCATCTGAAAAATAGGAAGAAAGCATACACCCACATAAAATATTGTCATTACTTACACTTAGAAGAAATGAGAAGTAAAAAGAGTGTTTTTAAAATGTATTGTCCTAGACAGATGGTTGAGATTGCATTATTATCTGATAGTCTCTTCTCTCTGGGACCACCCACTGTGAGTGTGAGTCTCTGGAGTAACACAGACACAGTTGTTTATGTTCTCATGTCTTATAATTTTGTGTAATTAGAAACAAGCACCTCAAGGCTGTGGAATGTGTGTGTGTGTGTGTGTATGTGTGTAGGTATAAATGAAAACAAGTGATGCTTTATTTCATTTTAAACTTTTGCAGCTAGAAAAGAAATGCCTAGATAGCAAAGTACTTTTAGCAAAATTTCCATGATTGCAAATGTATTATTATTCATTCTGTGGGAGGAGAAATCACGACATGGAGAGATCCTTTTTTGGCTAGATAAATTTACCTTACATCTCAAATTATTTTGCTTGAAGGCAGAAAGTAGAAAGGTCTGTATTCTAAATGGAGCTATCGATAATCCAAAAGATGGAGATGGCAGGAGAAAAAAATGAAACTTCTATTCTGAACCAAGCAAATCAGACTCACATTTTCATTTTCAAAAACATCACTATAGAGATTATTAGAAAGATTAGATGTCATTGATTGATGTCTTCAAAAGCAATTAAAAGGATATTGCCATCAATTATAGCTCCTCTTTGGGTTGAGAGTTGTTATTTAAGTTATATTCCACAAAGCAAACAAAAAGCAAAAAAACCCAAAAAACAAAAACAATCTTTTTGGTAAGAAATTAATCATGCTTGAAAATATAACACCTAAGTTACTTATTTCATAATTATATCTAATTTTATGTCTCAGAATTAGTATTCTAAATTGGGAAGACCATTGCACTAGGAGTCAGGAATACAGGGACCAATGGCAGTTCCTGCATTTACTGACTATAAATACCTGAGCAAGTCCCTGTAATTCTCAGAGCCTCATTGGCTTCATGTGAAAAATGGGAAAGATAATCTCACTCCTAACACCCATAACAGTCACCACCAGATCATTAACTTTTGTCATTTAATGTCAGTTCAGCACCACGTCCTACGATAGCACACTAATAAAGCTTACCTGTGTCAAACCATTTTGAGAGTTTGAAGAATTGTCCCCATGTGAAGAATCATCATGCCCCAGTGTTGAGGGGTAAAAAAGTGAACATGAATAATTATTACTGAAGTATATGAAGATACAAATGATGTCGACAGAATTTGGAACATTCATTGCTAAACATATACATACACACATATACTTTAAAATGAAGTCTTTGGAGAATGTATTAATTCTTAATCAATACATCAAATCTGTTTCCAATTAGTTCAGATGCCAACTCCAGAATTTTCATCTGGTTAAAATCACAAACCCTCCAGCCCCCCTTGAGCCTCTTTCTCTCAGGCAGTTAATATTCTGTCCCAGCATATGTGCAACAAGTGTCTTAGGGAAAAGAAGTTTCTTCCTAAAATGCAATGTTGATGTCACACTGGGAACTTGGGAGGAAGGGAATTGAATATTGATTGATGGTTTTTGTCCCCTTAAGTGACTCCCCTCACTATGACTGCAGAGCGTCTGTATTCTAAAGGGAGCTAATAATGTTGCAATCAGTCAATCAATTATTCTCTAATAGAGGTTCACAGCTTGACCACACCACCAATACTTATTGAATTACTATTAAAGACGCATGGTAATACATAGAGTATACTTACATTAGAAAAAAATTCTTTAAAGTAAGTCAGCCTTAGTTCCATGAAGCAAATAGAAACAGCAGATGAGCGCTAGACTATGGGGATAAACCTTAAGTAAAAGAGGGTTGTGGAGATGGAGAGTATTTGGTGATTGAAGTGATGTTTGAGAGTAAGGAGGCATTAAATATATGGAGAGGGAAAGCACAGGGCTGGGGCTGTGTTGAGTAATCAATCACACCTCTGTTCACTTGCTCCAATACTGTTAGCAAGGGACACAATGAGGTGCCAGCTCTCCAGTGGTCACTTTTTCCCCACAAAAGGGCACTGGGCAAAAGGAAGAATGAGGGGGGAGGGCCAGGAGTGGGAAGTACTGGGTCAAAGTGGGAGAACTGACTCAATCACGACACTCAATAAGGAGGTGTCTGAGAGGGGGTGCCTAGTCTAAGAGTACAGATGGGACTGTCAGCATGGCTGGGTAAGGGGGTGGGAAGGAAAGGCAGGTTGTAGGCAGGGTCCCTATCTTCCCCTTTCTCAGAAAACTTCCATTCGTTGGTTCTGAACCAGGACTGTTGTGACGGGAGGGCCCCTGAGCCTAGTAATTGCCTACAGCCAGGCCTGAAAGGGCACACATAAGATTTCAGCCTGAGCTGGGCTCCTCTGCGAGGGTGATGACAGTATGAGGAATTTCCCTAGAGTGTCCCCAGCCAGAGTGGACATACATTGGAGAGCTGGGGCAAGGTGAGGGTGCAATCTTTGTCAGATTTGTACAGGGAGGTTAGATTGATGAGAAAGGCAGGGCCCTGAGTTCCATTGTAGGTTTTGTCCTTACTGGTTGGTAGGTTTGGTCACAACACTTCCCGACCAGAGGGGTCTGTTTCCTCCTCTTGAAAATTGGGTGTTAATATTTGCCTATGGGTTTGAGTTAAATGAGAAGATACTGAGAAAATGCCTGAACAAAATCAGTGCTGGATTGCTTTCAGTCAAATTAAACAAGAAAGGTCTGGTTGGCTGAATAATGGACCCAAGGATCTATGTCCTAAGCCCTGGAAATGGTGAATGTGATTTTATATGGAATCGTGGGCTTTGTAGATACGATGAAGTATCTTGACAGTAGAGATTATCCTGACTATGTTGGTGGCTCTAAAAATAATCACATACATCTATAAGAGGTAGACAGAGGGAGACATGACTCCAAAGGCATGTGATGAAGATGCAGATATTGGAGGAATGGAGTCACAAGCCAAGGAATATCAACAGAACAAGTAATGAATTTCTCCTGAACCCACCAAAGGACCCAACACTGCTGACATGTTGCTTTTAACCCAGTGAAACCCACTTCAGACTTCCAAGCTTCAGAAATATCATAATAAATCTGTGTTGTCTTAGGCTACTAAGTTAGTGGTAATTGTTAGAATAACAACAGGAAATAAATAGAAGAGCTTTAGTTACCAGTTTGGTGTACACATGTGAAGAACGGTTGGTTTCAACAATCAATCTTTTCTCTTGCTCTGTTTTCCTTGGACCTGTGTCAGTTGATGCACCTTTTCTTTGAGTGATAAAGGGACACAATGGGACTGCTAGAGAAGCTGAGAAGGTACAGAGCTTCATCTTCTCTGGAGCTGCAGAAATAGAAGTAATCTAGTTTGAAGGTGCATGGGAAATGTACCTTGTAGTTCCATATCTGTATGAGGTAGTGGTCTACCAACATTTAAATTCTTGTCTATGATGCTCCCTCACTGATGTGACCTAAGGTACTTGTTATACACGTATCAGATATTTTTATGGATTTTTAAATAAAATTAGCAACCTGAAGACTAGATTTTTTTCTCTTCTCCGCTAACTTGCCTTTTTGATGTGGTACCCAAAACAATCATTTTGGGGACAACACTGTTTCTCGGCTGTGTAGCTAATTTTCGGCCCTGGAGGACTATGTATACAGAAGACAGCTGTTAGCCCCATGTCTAGGTCTGCATAAACTGAAGGCTGCTGGTAGGACTTTGCCTCCACGTTGTTTCACCCCAGCAGTGAGACTGGAAAGTACTTGGAGGGTCCCATAGACCTTGGTGACTCATGAAAAGGGCTGGGGACCATGCAGATAGCAGAAGTGATACATTCAAATTTCCAACAAATCACAACCTTGACTGTTGTTTGTTTGACCTCTTTCCTTCCTGTTCCATCTGTCCTTCCCCTTCTGGATATCTTCCTTCTGCCCATTTTCCCAGCTCATTAGCACCTCCCCTGGAGGGAGAGTAGCACAGAAGAGGGAAAGAATATAAGTCCCGTGAATCAATTTTGCTACTTGCCAGAAGCTATTATGCAAGGTTTATGAGAGATGAAGGTGAAAATTATTGACAGAAAAAGGATTTGGAATAGCTTTAAAGTCCATTCATTCAGAAAAACTGTATTAATTGAGAACCAAAGGTCAGAGTCTTGTGTTCATTTGCAACTATTGTTTTTATTCTGAGGGGACACTTCTGTGATTTCTAACCTACTTGAAATGAAGGGCAAGGGAAAGGAGAGAAGAAAAAAAAAGTAAATATTTCTAACTTCTCAGAATTCTTAGAAGAGCATTTATTTTAATTATGGCCCTTGGTCTCTTTCATGGGAGCAATAATAGATCCTTATAGTTTATTCCAGAATAATTTCCCATCATTTGCTTGGCTTATGGTTGTACCATCACACACTAATCTTTGATTCTTTGAGTTTATTTTTCCCTGAAGAGACACTTTTAAATATAAGATTTTTCTTCATCATAGCTTGAAGGTAAGCTCTACCTTCTTCTGCCTGGTAGATAATTCCCCACAGTTACAGAGCAGGTGGCAGAGACAGGACTAGATATTTGAACAGCAGCATCTGAAGGGCTTATTGACTCTTCTGCAAAGAATCCTGGAGAATTGAATAAGAACCAGGGAGTAATAATTATAGGGGCAGGATATCAATTCAATGCAAAGATCTCTACTATCGAGAGCTGTTCAGCAATGCCATGGTAGGGGAAGTGTTAGAGGTGTTAAAATGAAAGTTAGGTGGCTATTTGCTATAGAGGAGATTAGTAAGCATAGTAAGGATTAAGCCAGAAGAAAACTGATATCTCTTCTACCTTTGAGATTACATTAGTCTAAATCCATTATATAATAGAATTAGATTATCACTCTATTTTTTTTTCCTCTAATGGCCCAGCTTTGATATGCTCATATTCAACTTTAGCTTGTTCTTGCAATTTTCATTGCCCTCTTTCACCCACCCATCATTCCAAATCATGTCTGACCTTTAACCGTCAGTTAAAACATAACTTCTATAGCTTTTGCTCCATTCACCGACCTCTCTTTCTTTGATTATTAAAACATTCACTAACTGCATCTCTTACTTCAGTACCTTGTTACATACTTCCAAATTACCTAACTTTTCTATCTTACCTGTCTTATCTTTTCTGCAAAACTGACAAATCCTGAAAGACCTGAACAAAATAAGGCTGACTATATACTATGTTTTCCTTTTCTTCTAATGATTAAAATTAACTTTCTCTATGTTGCTTTGAGATGAATAACTTGAGATTTTTCAGCAAAGTTTCACTTTTGTCATTGACAACACCTCTGAATTTTACCACCTGGTTGATTGCAAACAATCTTCATAGGGCGAATGTTTCCTTTACAGAATTTATTATGAGAATATCTTTCTAGAGTCAGGTTGTAGAAATACTCAACTGCTTTTTTTTATTAGCATCATAAGGCCTGAATCTCTCCTTTCCTGATCTTTTATAAATGTCACTTCATGGAAAAATAGAATAATGACACGAGAAGCTTCACAAAGAATGGCACAGGAGGTTGCAAGAGTATAAAAGTTTAGAAGTCAAAGTAGAGGGTTGAATTTTATAAAACTGTTATGATGAAATAGCATTATTTGACTACCAAATATTTTAGTTTTATTGTAGTCATAAAAATTTAAAGAAATTTTAAACCTTTTTGCATAAAGTTATTGCGACTCTGTGCACCTTTATCAGACTGGTTTTTGCATAAAATTAATTGAAGACAAATTATGGTGCTGTTGATAAAACTGTATAGAGGAAGAGACAGCCATTCCAATGGTAGCTATACATATGTAAAATCCTTTGCCAAAATCCTTTGCCACAAATTGTACCATGAATTTGTAACCATTGTGAGTTCATTTTGCAAGCACCCATCAAGCAACATGAAAAGCCAAATTTTTCATTCTCTCATTTACTTATTTTTAAATGAATCTGGCGGTATTCTGCTTTACGTGGCTCAGTGTTATATGCAGAATAAAAGAAAACCACAGACTTTAAAAGAACTGAAGACTCTCCCAGGCTATAAGACTCCCACTTCCTGGGGCCAGCAGGCAGACACGACTCAGAATTAGTGCCCCCCGTGGAGTGTCCCCAACCTGACAGAGTCACCTAAGCTTCTCCACCCCTGCTCTCCAAGCAAGACAAGTTCTATCTCTTTTTGTTTGTTTGCTTTTTTTTTTTTTAAGAGGGAGCGAAGCTGAGTCATTGGATGAGTCTCTAGTATATAGTCAGCCTATTCTGTTCATAACTTTCAGGACTTGTCAATTTTGTGGAGAAAATAAGATATGCACATGTAGATAAGCTAGGTAATTTACAAGTATACAACGAGATACCGAAGTATACACACACACATATTTCTGATAATGAATACAGTTTTGAAGAATGTCAGCAATAGGAAATAGAGTGGAATGTGCAAGGTAGAGAGTATTCTTTCCACCTCACAGTGAAGCACCCCAAAGGGGAGAGAGGAACACTGTCTGGTTTTCCAGTTTTCTGGGCTGTGGAGTTACAGGATCTTTCTTATCCCGTGTTGAAACCTGGAGGGCCGTGAGGATGGCTGTTTCTCTTCTTCCCGGTTGATAGTCTTTGGTAAAATAGCTTACTTTGAGGGCGGGCCTTTGTAATGGTGAAAATCCTAACTAGACAGAGAATCATAGCAACTGCACACACTTCTGGAGATTACTTCAGATGTATTTGGGTACTCCCAAGTAAAGTAATTTAAAGTTCCAGAGGAATGAGAATTTTCTCAGTTGATACCTTGTGATTTTCTCAGCATTCATAATGCCTTATAAGAACTATGATCCCGTCTAACAAGAGAGAAAGAATTTCAATCAACTGATTACCCAGTAATTCAGGGCAAAACTGTGATCCAGTCTTTTAGAAGAATAGGGCAGGGTCAAGCAAAAATATAGAATTCACTTACCTTGGTTTGTACCTGGATTTCTTTTTGTTTTTAAAAGCCTGTTATATGAAGTAGTGGACATGAGGTAGAAACAGCTGGTTGATTAGTTCAGAACTTCAGAAAAATCATTACTTTTTACTGAATCCTACCACATGCCAGGCACTGTGCTGGACATTTAAATGATTTCACTTTTTTTTTCTTGAAAATCTTTGAGGTAAGTGTTATTACCAACCCATTTTACAGATGATAACCTTGAAGTTTGAACAGATGAAGTCCAAATCCTCATGACCAAAAAGAGACAGAGCTCCTCTTTGAACCCAAGAAGTCTAGCCCTAGGAACTTTATCTTAACCACTGTACTGTACTTAGAGGTAGGGCCAGCCATTCATCTTCAGGTCGTTATCTGGCAAAATATGTGTAGCATCAAGAATTCTACTTTACATACACTTATCTTCTCAATATTCACTTGACACCCATGTGTTATGTATTGGCTGATGCTTGCCTTCCTACTTACAAAAGTAAACTCTTCTGGAGGCTAGAGGTAAATGTGGGAATAACTTACTAAATGCCCTGGTTTTGAACACCTTGGTACTTGTTATTGTGATGTAAACATCTCATAGTTGATTGCCCTTATCGGTGAGGAAATCCTAAATCCAGAGTCACCAGCTGAGAATTGTCTATTTTTAATCTTGTACTCACCATAGCCTTGCTACTAATTGCCCAATTTCTTTGTGCTTGTATTTTCTCATTAAAATGGGCGTAATAATAGAACCTACCACATAAAGTTGTTGTCGTGATTACATGAGATAATACATGAAAAGCACCCAGTTGTGCTTCATACGCCCTCACACATGTTTATTACTAAACTTTCAATATCTGTTACCTATTATTATTATCATACACCAATGAGATAAAGATAAGGAGG
Organism: Perodicticus potto; assembly: GCA_963574655.1. Taxonomy (NCBI): domain Eukaryota; kingdom Metazoa; phylum Chordata; class Mammalia; order Primates; family Lorisidae; genus Perodicticus; species Perodicticus potto. The sequence continues at coordinate 22,050 of CAUYRH010014816.1, forward strand.
TCAAGAGTCCTCCTGTGACACATTCTTGCACTTAGGTTCACATTTAGAATGGGAACCACAAGTCTATTAAATCTTCCGTCCTTTAGGAATACCAATTATCTGATAATTCTCCATTTAAAGCTGACTGTGTCAGGATTGATTGGCACATAATGCTAAGGCCATTTCTTTTACTTTCCTGGGTTTTGGGGTAGAAAGGGAGGACCATTATTGGTATTTTCAACAGGGAGACTGGCACAGAGTTCTCCAAAGGTAAGAAGCCCAGAAGTTGCAATACTAAGTGGCTCTGAGGTTCCCAAGCCTACACCTTACTGTGGTGCCACTGTCATGTCTCTGGGCTGCAGCACAGGTGAGCTCTTCGGCTTTAAAGTCTTGTTCCTTGAAAATTCTACTTTAGTCTTGCTCTTTCACCTATTAAACTCCTAGTCCTTTATCATGGACATTTGTCTTTACTTCCTTTCTTCTTTACGTGATCCAGCAGCTGATACCTCTTCCTGCAGTGGGAAATATGCTGCTATGTGACTTTGGCAGGCACAAGGACTTTTCTCCTACAGAGGCAAAATGCTTGGTGTGAGTCACATCATGTTATCTAAAATTTCTTTTCCCGAAACTTTGAACCAAAAAACCCCAAAAAGATGAAAAAATTAGAACTCATTCTTTTTTGTTTCATGTTTTCTTTCTTTTCTTTTTTATTTTTTTTAAATTTTTATTAATCAAAATTGTGTACATTAGTGCAATCATGGGGCACAATGTGCTGACTTCATATACAATCTGAAATATTTTCATCAAACTGTTTAACATAGTCTTCATGGCATTTTCTTAATCACTATATGAAGACATTGGTATTCTACATTTAGTAAGTTTCACCAGTACCCTTCTAAGATGCATCATAGGTGTGATCCCACCAATTACCCTCCCTCCACCCTTCCTCCCCCCTCCCCTCTC
>CAUYRH010014818.1:0-20581 GCA_963574655.1 Perodicticus potto
TGGGGCACAATGTGCTGACTTCATATACAATCTGAAATATTTTCATTGAACTATTTAACATGGCCTTCATGGCCTTTAAATCACTATATGAAGACATTTATATTCTACTTTTAGTAATTTTCACTTGTACCCTTGTAAGATCCAAATTCCTGGAAAGAAGGAGAACAGTAATTTTCAAAGTGTGGCCTTTGGACTTTCAGGATCAGAATGATGAGGTGTTGTTAAAACTCACAGAAGTAAATCAGAGCTCTCAGACCAAGCTGGGAACTTGTACTTTTGCAAGGCCTTTGTGATTACTTCCATTTGCCAAAGTTTAAGTGCCTCTGCGCTAGCTAGTTCAGCTTCCATTTTCTCCCATTTTTAAACACTGTGTTTTTAAAATATATTTAATGATTATTATGTTAATATTTTATTTTTGCTTGATGATGTGACTTTTTCATTCTAAAGTAAAGGATTTAATTTATCACTATATATAACATCAAAAAATTATCTATTATATATCAAATTATCAATAAATAAGGATTATAGTTCTGGTATGTTTATGTTGTTTTTCTCAGTTCTCTGGGTAGGCCTTGATCAGAATCATATCTTTTTTTTTTATTTTTGTAGCTTTATAGCATTTTAATATCCGATGAGGTTTAGTTCTCCCACATGAGACTTCTGATTCAAAACAATTCTCTGCTACTTTTGCATACTTACTTTTATGAGAAAAATTTGGATTCATTTTTCCTAGCTAAGTAAATAATTTGTCATAATTTTGATAGAAATTGCATTCTACTTTAAAGCTATCTGAAAAGAAATAATTATTCGGAGTCATCATCCTTCCATCTAGAAATACGACCAGCATCATGATGACTCAAGTATTGTTAATATTTCTCAGGAACACTTTGCCGTTTTCCACAAAAAGGTCTACATATTTCTTGTTAACAGTGATTTTGAGTATTTTGTTCCACTGGGTATTGCTAAGTTCTTTTTAAATACAATTTTTGCTGAATATGCACGTATATTGTGTTCAATTTACTGAGCTGTCCTTCATCCTGATGGCTCCTTGGGTAATTCCTCTGGGTAACAAGTGTCTGTATTAGAATAGCTTTCCATTGCTATCAATACATGGCAACCCCCACCCCCAACAAGTGGCTTTGAAGACAACAACATTTATTATCCTACAATTTGTGTGGGTCAAGAGTCTACCTGCAGCCTAGCTGAGTCCTTTGTCTCAATATCTCTTATAGGCTGGTTGGAATTACGATATTGGGAAGGGCAGCCTGAGCGGCCTTCAGCCTGCTTCACTGTAGCGTCAGCGCTTCCAAACTCACTTTCTAGGCCTTCAGCAAGATTCGAGCTTTTGAGGGCTGCTGACCAGAGGCCACCCTCACTTTCTTGCCACCTGGACTCCTCTCGTTGCTTCATGAGAGGAAGAAGAGCCAGCGAGGGTGAGGAAAGTCAGCTTCATCCTGTAAACTTCAAAGTGGCCTTCTATCACCCTTACCATGTTCTGTTGGTTAGAAGAGAGACCAGGTCATCTCCAGGAGAAAGATCATACAGCACAGAAAGCATTGGGTGTCAGTCCCAAAGCTGCTCACTAAGTAATTTTTTCTTTACTTTCTTCTTTCTTCTTTCCTTCCTTCCTTTTTTTTTTTTTTTTTTTTTTTTTTGAGATAGAGTCTTACTTCATTGCCCTGGGTAGACTGTTTTGGCATCATAGCTCACAGCAACCTCTAATTCTTAGGCTCAAGAGATCCTCTTGCTTCACTGGTTTTAGTAGAGACAAGGTCTCACTCTTGCTCTAGCTGGTCTCAAATTGCTGAGCTCAAGTGATCCACCTACTTCAGCCTCCCAGAGTGCTGGGATTACAGGCATGAGACACTGTGCCTGGCCTGCAGTAATGTTTGAATGATTTAATAAATAATTGTTCCATCTGTAATACCAGAAATGATCAAGAAAGCAGTTCACGCTTTCAAAAAAGATCATGAACTTGGATATCTCCATATAAGAAGGCCATGGCCAATATCTGAACTTTGGCTACTCTTGCAGAGCTTCTGGGATGAACTGGACACCTTGTCCCCAGACCCAGAGGATGACTGGTATCACATCGTCACAGGGGACCAGCACAGTCCTGTGTGTTAATCACCTCATTCCCACACACAATCCCGCACAGGAAAATGGAGAATTATGTACTAAGTTACAATGTAAGTAAAGTGGATAATGGTTTTTTTCTTTTCGTTTTCTTTTTTAGAGACAGATTCTTACTATGTTACCCTCTGCAGACTGCCGTGGCATCACAGCTCAAACTCTTGGGCTCTCTTTTCTCAGCCTCCCAAGTAACTGGGACTACCGGTGCCCACCACAATGCCAGGCTACTTTTTTGTTGCAGTTGTCATTGTGGCTTAGCAGGCCCGGGCAGGGTTCAAACCTGCCAGCCTTGGTGTATGTGGCCAACGCCCTTACCACTGAGCTACGGGCACTGAGCTGAGAATGATATTTTCCTCCCTAACTTTCAAACCAGAGCTGGATTGAACTTTATTAGTGAAGAATTAAATTCTTGTCACTTTCATTTCTTTTGAAATCGAGAAACAAAAGTTCAAGGAGTCTCTCCAGTTTCAAAAGTTTGTGATCCCGGCTCCTTAAGCACAACAGCAAATGCCACTAATGCTTAAGGGACTCTTAGGAGACTGAAGGCCTTGTTCCATCTCCGGGAGGAAGAAGCAGACTCGATGACTCCCTCCTGCAACAACAATAGACACTCTCTCCTGGGCCGAGCGAGGAAATGAAAGAGGTGCTGAGTGAAGCCGACAGCACTCTGCTGGGCCTCCCAGGGACGGTGATAATGAGCTTCGAAATTTCCCAGACATGTCCCCTTCTGAACATATTCATACCATCATGTCACAGAGCCCCCTGACCAAACCCAGGAGCAAAATCTTAGATTTCCTTTTTTCCCTCGAAAATTAGAAAATTGAGTTCAGGAATAATGAAAACAATATGGCCACGAAACAGAGGAGCTGCAAAACCGGGTTCTGGGTCCAGACTGAGTTTGAATCCAGCTGCTTCACTCCGAGCCGACTGTCCAGGAAACATGAAAAGCACTGGCTTTGTGAGTCTGCCGTCCTCGCGCCCAGCTGGGGATCCCTGGCCCGTGTGCTCAGCTGCCCTCTCAGACGGTCCAGGTCCCTGGGCCCTGCTCGGCTCCAGCCGCTGTCCTCTGCTCTAGAGATTCAGTGAGAACTGCGGCAGTGAACAGCTCCGCGTCCTGGTAGAGACGTAAGTGATCACATGTGTAACTGAGTTCAGCAGTGACAGGTGACACATCAGGGTGACATGATAGCCTTGGTGATCAGAGGCAGTCTCTCTGAGGGACAGACTAACCCTTGCACTTTATGGTTGTGGAGACTGAGGTCAGGAGAAGACCTGTGATCAGGCTGAGGTGACAATTTATGTTAGCCCAGGACACCCCACTGCAGGGTGGCACCTGCATGGAGGCATCTTGGGCCTGTGTGAGGCCAACTCTGCCTGGCCCAGCACTCCCCGTCTGTGGGTTCTGATAGCACCAGAGGTGGCTCTAGACCAGATCACGCAGGGGGCAAAAGGGGGGAAAAGGCAGTGGAGAAATAAGCTGGGGACACAGAAGTCCTGACGCCTGCGATTCCCTGCCCCCTTGCACATTCTCCCCACTCATCAGCTTCCCTCTGCCATCAGGGCACAGCCACATTCCTTCCATGAAGAGGGGACGTCCCACGCTGGATCCCACAATCACCACGCCTTGTATTGCACGCTGCAAAAAGGGCGCTGGCCGCTCTCAGCAACATGCTGTCCTCTGCTTCTGGACCTCTCCCTGTCCTTCCACTAGGCTGTACCAGATTCACCCCAAACAGGCCCACTGACCCTTCAACATCACCACCTCTTGCCGGCCAACCAGAATGCCCACAGCCCAGGTGCCCAGGCCGAGCATGCCCTTCCCGCCCGCCCCACCCCGAACTTGGTCAGGCACCTGTCACTTGCACCCTGCACCCGTGTTATCTCCTTGTCTCTCATCTAGACCATGGTAAGGCCTCCAGAGAAAAGGCTGTGTGTGAGCCTCACACTGTGCCACTGAGGAATGAAGCACCAAATAAATAATATTTGTGGAATAAACTGACGCATGACTGTTTGAGTAACAAACTGTACCCAGAAAACGTTAGGTCTCCTCAATGACTTAGAAATTCTTCCCAGCTCTATAGAGATAAAATTGGTAAATAAACATAGTACATATGTAAGATGTATGATGTGACGTCTGGAGCCTTTACATTCTGAAATGGTTACGACAATTCATATACTGACTTTCCTTTTTCCTGATGAGGACACGGAAGATTTGCTCTCTTAACAAATTTCAAGTATATAATGTCTAATTATTAACTTCAGGCACCATATTGCACACGACATCTCCAGAGCACATTCATCCTGCGTAACTGAGACTTCACACCTGCTGACCCTCCTCTGACCGTGGTCCCCATCTCTGCCCCATGGCCCCCATCTCTGACCCCAGCCCCCATCTCTGCCCATGGCCCCCGTCTCTGCCCCTGGCCCCCGTCTCTGCCCCTGGCCTCACAATCCCACTCCTCTGCTCTACTTTGACTCTGAGTAGCGCACGTGTAAGTGAGACCATTGAGCAGTGCCCTTCTGTGCCTGGCTTTAGTTTAACATCCTTCCGTTTCATTTCTCCTGCTCATTTCTCCTGCTCATTTCTCCTCTCTCTGGGGTGAGAAATGACATTTTGTTAAAAATGACACAATTACCTTACTTACTATTTTTTATTATTAACTCTTTTTATTCATAGATCATAGTTGTACATATTTGGAGAGGATATGGGATATTACGATAATGTATAAAATATTTCATGATTAAATCAGAATAATGAAGACATCCATCACTTCAAATATTTACCTTTTCTTTGAATTAAAAACATTAGTTCTCTTATAGATTTTTTTTTTTTTGTCAGTAAGAGTCTCACTCCATAGGCCTGGGTTGAGTACAGTGGCATCATCACAGCTCACAGCAACCTCAAACTCCTGGGCTCAAGAGATCCTCCTGCCTCAGCCTCCCAAGTAGCTGGGACCACAGGCGCTCACCACAATGCCCGGCCAGTTTTTCTATTTCACTAGAGACAGGGTCTTGCTCTTGTTCAGGCTGGTCTCAAACTCCAGAGCTCAGGAGATCCACCTACCTCGGCCTCCCAGAGTGCTGGGGTCACAGGTGTGAGCCCCCACACTTGGCTTCTTTCAGCCATTTGAAATAAGCAATAAATGACTTTATGATTTTCCTTCTGCACTATTGAATTGTAGAATTTACTCCTTCTCCCTAACTGGATTTTAGTTCCTATTAACTAGCTCTCTCTCGTCCCCCCTCACCTTCTCTTTTAAGGGTGAATAACAGGCCATTCTTTGTGGGAGTGTATATACGTGTGTGTATATTTGTGTGTGTTTGTGTGTATATATGAGTGTGTATTTGTGTGTGTGTTTGTGTATGTCGGTGTTTGTGTGTGTATGTGTGTGTACATGTGTGTGTTTGTGTGTATAAGAGTGTATGTATTTGTGTGTGTGTGTGTGTATTTGTGAGTGTGTTTATATATGTGTGTATCTGTGTGTGTATTTGTTTATGAGTGTGTGTACACGTGTGTGTATTTGTGTGTGTGTTTGTGTGTGTACATGTGTGTGTATTTGTGTGTGTATGTGTGTGTGTATATGTGTGTCTGACATTCTCTCAATGAATTTCTTCTTCCGTGGACACTTAGATCAATTCCACATCTTGGTCTTGGGAACGGTGCAGCCATGGACATGGGAGTGCAGATATCTCTTTAACATACTGGCTTGGTGTACCTTGAATATATACCCAGAAGTGGGATTATCAAATAATAAAGTTGTCTTTTGGTTAATTTCCTGGGAAAATTCTATCCTGTTTTCCATCACAACTGTACTAATTTATATCCCCACCAACGGCCTGCAAGGGTTCTCTCCCACATCCCTATCACTTCTTAGATTTTGTCTTTTGTTAGGAGCCATTCTTATATGTGTGAGCTAATCTTTTGTTTTAATTTGCATCCCCCTGATAATTAACGGTGTTGAACATCTTTTCATTTGCCTGCTGGCATTTGTATGTCACATTTTGAAAAATGAGGGCTTTTTTTATCCTTTGCCTATTTGTTTTCATGATATTGCATTGAATGGCTTATATATTTTGGATATTAACCCCTTTTCAGATGTACATTTTGCAAATATTTCCTCACTTTCCAAGCGTCTTTTCTTCTTTCTGTTAATTGTGGCCTTTGCCATGAGGAAGCTTGTTATTTTGACATAATTCCATTCATCTCTTTCTGCCTTTGTTACTTATTCTTTCAGGGTTCAGCTTCCCAGAACAACATTGCCCAGGCCCAGGTCAAGACGCTGTCTGTCCGTGTTTCCTTCCAGTAGTCACAGTTTCAGAACTTGAGGGTAAGTCTTGATTTTGAATCGATTATCCCGTATGGTGTGAAATTGTGTCACCTATAACAGAGGCAATTTTGCTTTTTCTTTTCCAATTTAGATGCGGTTTATTTCTTTGTCTTGTCTAGTTGCTCAGTTGAGGACGTCCAGACTATATTGAGGAAAAGTGGTGAGAGGCGCCACCCTTGTCTCACTCTAGGTCTTAGAGGAGTAGTTTTCAGCTTTTCTTTATAGAGTTTGATGTTGGCTGTGGGTTGTCACATGATCTATATTATGTTGAAAGACATTTCTTCCATGTTTAATTTGCTGGGAGTTTTTATCATAAAGGATGTTGAGTTTTCTTTAATGTCTTTGTTCTCTATTGAAAGGATAACGCAGTTTTTATTCTTTATCTTTTAATGTGGCATATCACCTTTATTGATGTGTGTATGTTAACCCATCTTTGCTTTACAGGGGTAAATCTCACTCGATCCCAGTGTAGGATCGCTTTTAATGCACTGCTGAATTTTGTTTGCTAATATTTTGTTGGGGATTATTGCATCTATGTTCATAATGGATATCAGCCTGTAATTTTCTTGCAGTGGTTTCAAGGCAATTCTGGCCTCATAAAATGAGTTTGGAAGTATTCTACCCTCTTCAAGTTTTTGGAAGAGTTTAGGAAGGATTGGCATTAATATTGGCATTAATTCTTCTTTGAATGTTCGTTAGGAATCAGCAATGAAGTCATCAGATCCTGGATTTTCTTTGTTGGGAGATTTTAACCACTGATTTCATCTCCTTACTCAATATCGGCTTGTTTCATCATGATTCAGTCTTGGTAGGTTGTGTGTGTCTGAGAATTGATCCATTTCTTCTAGGTTCTCTAATTTATTGGCACATAACTGTTCTTAGCCATCTCTCGGGACCCATTTCATTTCTGCAGTGGCAGTTACAATGTCTCCTCTATTATTTATAATTTTATTTATTTTAATATTCTTTCTTTTTTTCTTCATTAGCCTAGTTAAAGCTTTTTTAGCTTTATCTTTTAAACAAACAAACATAAAAGAAACCTATCAGGCTCATTCACCTTCTCCATTGCTTTTCTGGTCAGCAGGGACCGTCGGGGCCCAGAATGGGAGGACGCAGATCTTGGAGTCTGTGTTGGGTTTTGTGGGGCTAGAGCCTGTTCCAGAGACTTCTGGAAAAAGCTGAGTGGGAGTCCTCTGGTCTAAAACGTAAGTACGCGTTACACCCCGTGTCAGTTTCTGACACTGACTTCACAAAGCTCAGCTCACGCCGCGGCTTAAACAGTAGGAAATTTTGTCTCCTAGCTCTCGAGGTCAGAAGTCTGCGTGACCTTGGGTGCTGCAGTGCCAGCTCCTTCTCAGGCTATGAGAGGAAGGTTTATTTTGGTCTCTCTTTTGGTCTTGTGGGGGGCTGTGCCCCCCGTGTCTTCATGCTGTCCTCCATTTGTGTGTGCTGGTGTCCAGGCTCCCCTTTCCATGAGGGCACAGGTCACGTCCAATCCAGAGTCCTTCCCACCCTATAGCTGGTGTCCCTGCTTCCAAGTGACATCCCACTCTGAGGCACTGGGGATTAGGAATTCAGCATATGGATTTGGGGGAGCATGATTTAATCCATAAGAAATCTTAGGGGGATGAACAGTATCTCTTCAAAATTCATGTCTACCAGAAATACCAGACTCTGAACATATTTGGAAATAGGGTCACTGCAGATATAATTAGTTGAAAACTGTGGGGCTACACATTTCAGTGTTTGAAGTCCTCGGTTTATGGTAATTTGTTATGGAAGCCCTAGAAAGCTAACACAGGGTCTGACATGGGCCTGCATTTTAGATTAGAGAGGCCCAGACCAATTTTGCCAAGGGTCTATGGAGTGAAATCTAGTCCTAGAGAAAGAGAGGGCTGGAGTCGGGCTAGGGAGCAGTTGAGTCTTACAACTTCCCGTCAGACCAAAGAGGTGGACTCAGGGACAGTGGTTACAGGGGTAGCTTCGGAGTAAGCGTGTTCTAGCCTTACACGTAGGTGGTGATGAGCCTGAGATAAGGATTCTGCCTTTTCTTCCCTTTCCTCCTATCCCAAATGCAGATACACCCCCTCCCTCCAAGGACTGAGAGAAAATAAATAAAACAGCTGATTGTGTGGGGAGTGGTTGGCAGGTACCTGGCGCAAAGTGGGCAAGGGAGAGCTGGAGAGTGTGTGAGTTCCCAGAGGCTGGTTTAGGGGCAGCTGTGCGTCCAGGGTCTGCAACACGGTGTCCTCAGGGGCCCACCGGGCTCCCCTGCACCTGCCCAGAGGTGTTCCCTCGCAGCAGAGGTGGGCCAGGCCCTGCTGGCTGGGTCATGGGAAGGACTGGGTGTGAGGCAGACTGTCAGAGGCTGCAGGATTTCCTGCTTCCAGGGAAATCAGGAGAGGTGCTAATACGACTCCCTGTTGTCAGCCAAACAACAGAAGAAAAACACCCCCAACCCTCACAAGACCAAACTCTATCCTTTTGCCAAATTCACAGTCCACATCTATTTATTTGAGTTCTAAACCCACGGTGCTCATCCAGGCATGTCATTACCAATGGCCTCCTTAGCCACGACTGCCGAGCCCCTTACCAGGGAGTATTTTATCCCAGGCAGGATGTGGTCCGACTTCCCCACCTTCACGCAACTCACCTTCCCTCGTGGCCAGAGCCTTGGTCTAGTCAAGTGATTTCACGGGAAGTATCTGTTTACAGGAAAGGTACAGGTTTGCTTATTTTATTATTTATTCCCCCCCCCTTTTTTTTCACTGGACTGTTCTTTACCCCTTCCCCCCAGTTTTTTGTTTGTTTGTTTGTTTTAAAGACCTTCAGGGATTCAGGGAATATAGAAAATTACTTGAGAGGATCAGAGAGTTTGGCACCAAACTTTGCTTTTTGGAATATTCAGCTAACCATGAATCCCCCATCCAGTTTTGTGATAAACAAGTTTAAACCTGTTCCACAGCTAGTGGCCTTTGTGGACACAGATAACAAGCTCTTCAAGACGAGATGGCAAGAGGTGTCATGAGAATGCTCACTCACCCCTGGAAAAAATATAACTTGGATGAGAAACCTTTCCCGGGAAGCCACAGGGCTCCCACAGGGCCCTGAAGTCAGAGTCAAAATAAGCTCTGCCTGTGTGCTGCCCCGTGCCTGCCCTTCTCTACCAGGCAGAGAGTGAGAAGATGAGCGTGCACCTGGTGCCGCCCGCAGAAGCCCGTCTCTGCCTCTCCAGGCAGAACAAAAGAACCCAGGCCACGGAGGGACCTGGCACTTACGAGCTTTCACCCCAGGCAGTGGGAGTAGGATTCAGCCATCACAGTCATCATCATAATCGTGAAAATACCGACCTTACAGATCAGCCACTGATGGCGGTCGGGGACCGTGTGGATTGTTCTGTGTGTGTTTTCTACAATGTCACGCAGTCTCTGCAGACTTGATGTTATTACCACCATTTAGTGGATGGGTTACACAGCCGTGCTGATTACACAGCAGTCCCAGGCTTGTCCCATGTAAAGACCTATGCTCTGAGGAGCCTTCGTTTGCTGAGAAGGTGGGAAAGGACAGTGTTTCTCACTCAGACCTGGGGCCACACAGCTGGCCGACCTTTGGACACCTGAGCATGACCTTGAACGAGTCAGTAATAATGTCTTTGGTGTCCTCATCTGCAGAATAGATGGGTTGAAGGGTTGATGGGTTGATGGGTTGAAGAGTTGATGGGTTGATGGGTTGAAGGGTGAAGAGTTGATGGGTTGATGGGTTGAAGGGTTGAAGAGTTGATGGGTTGATGGGTTGAAGAGTTGATGGGTTGATGGGTTGAAGAGTTGATGGGTTGATGGGTTAAAGGGTTGATGGGTTGATGGGTTGAAGGGTTGAAGGGTTGAAGGGTTGATGGGTTGATGGGTTGATGGGTTGAATAGTTGATGGGTTGATTGGTTGAAGGGTTGATGGGTTGAAGGGTTGATGGGTTGATGGGTTGATGGGTTGAAGGGTTAAAGGGTTGAAGGGTTGATGGGTTGAAGGGTTGGTGGGTTGATGGGTTGAAGGGTTGTTGGCTAATACAGCCACACACAAATCCTTTCCATTTCTCCTCCTCTTCTTTCCTCCTAAGATAAAGACACAAAGGATCTGGCTAGACCACCACCACCACCACCATCCCCCGAAGGTCGATAAGTTCTCACCAAAAGACCCTAACTTTCCAGGCAAGCTGTGGAATTTGCCAACCCCTACAGTTCCATATACAAGGGGTCTCTTACTTCCCTGGGCACAGACACCACCTTTGCACTGCTCAGGTGGGTCACCCCCCATTTCAGTAAACCTGACCTGAACATCTCTGCTGCGGCCTGGTCTCTGGGGCCACCACTTACACCTTTAACCTGCTCTGTGCCTGGTGCTGAAAATATCGGAGATGACAGAAGAGAGGACAATTTCCGCACTCCTGAGTTCACCTTTGTAGTGGGGGAAAGGGGAGAATGAGCAACTAGTGAACAAGCCATTAGTGTCACCTGGCTGTTAGCATCATGGGGAAACGAATCAGGAGAAGGGATCAGCAGTCAGGCATAAGAAGGGGCATTGTCACTGGCAGACAGCGTCTGGGGAGGCCTCTCCAGGAGGGCGACCACTCAGGTGAAGTTGGTCATGTGGGTATTGGTGGGAACAATCTTCCAGTCCAGGAGATAGCAAATGGCAGGAAGGGGGTGGTGGAGGACACACACCACCATTCCCTGCATGGGACACAGTGACGCCTCACTCCTGCTCACAGTCCAGCTGGCAGGATCAGTCACCCGGTGACCACTGAAACATGAAGAAGAAGGGAAAATGTGGACCCAGGCACAGGGAGGGGTGTGGTGAACACACTCTCTCTGCCACGAAGATATCAGTGAGCTTTTGGTGAGACACAAACAACCCCAAACTTAGTGGCTTAAAATAATCACTTATTTTTTTTTTATAATTATTAGAGTCAGCTGAGTGATTCTTCTGGTCTGGGGTGTGTAACCTGGGATTGGACAGTCTGGAACAGCAATTTTCAAATGGACATTCAGCAATGTCTCGATGTAATTTTGGCTGTCATCAGCGTGGGATTTTGTCATCTTATGTGTAATGGCCAGGGAGGCTGCTAACCATCCCACAACACACAGGACAAAGCATTACTTGGTCCACAATGCAAAGAGCAGGCCAGCAGAGGCATGGTACAGAGCGGCCAACTCAGACAAGCAGACTCAGCCGAGAAGGCTGGACTCGACTCCTCGGGGCCTCCCATCTTCAGGTCATGTGACAAAGCGCTCTTCACACGGCAGCCTCAGAGTCCTAGAGACCAGCAAGACCAAGTTCTAACGTGTAAAGTCTTCTAGCCTCTGTTTGGGTCTGTTCCTCAATATCCCGGTACCCAGAGCCTTTCATCTCTTAAGGAGAAGAGCTAAAAATGTGAAAAATGTGGCCATATTTTTGGTTCACCCTACAACAAAGATCATATGTGAACTCGCCACCTCCGGTATATGGGGCCGGCGCCCTACTCCTTGAACCACAGGCGCCACCCCAGCCTATTAGTTTTTTAAAGAAAAAAAATTTTTAAGTAATAAGAAAGAAATCCAGTCCAACTATTAATTATGAATAATTAATTAATCATATTATTAATTAAAAATAATGAACACGGTTTGGATGTCAGTGGAACTTGGATTCTCTGGTGGCTGGTTGGAAATGGAATTTGTTTCTTTGTCAGGCTGTTTTCAATCCTGAGGTTTGGGGATTTGGTCAGGGCGATGCTGAATGCGAGTTACCTGTGAGGCACGGAAGAAACCAGGGCAGAAAAGCGCCTGCAAATTAAGCAGAAAATCGTGCTGGGAGCTGCTTTTCCCACGAGTGCTGGGAGGTGACAAAGCCACTCTGAAGGGCTCTCTGAACTACTCCGCTAAATGGCTCTGCTGGGCACCCTTATTAAGCAATCTGCTTCAGAAAGTTCTTTATTTTCCAGGACTGGCAAAGCCTCCGATTTCATTATGCTGGGGGGCCCGGTGCTGGCTCTTGTGAGACATTTGTCAGCCTGGCGAGCGGCCTGCGTTACCTTCCTTGTGGGCCCTGATAAGTGTCTCTGAACGTGGGGAAAACAATTTGGAAACTCTTCCAGTCAGTCGGAGGCTGGACCCTGGGACTTCGCAAAGCTCAGCTCCGGCCCACGGTGCCAATATTCCCTTATCAAGTGCAACAGAGACAATGTGGTGGTGTCACGGTAGGAGGAGGAAAGCGCTGCAGACAAACCGGGAGAACAGTTATTGGCCGCCTTTTATCAACCCAGGGCTGGCTCTGCAGCAATTTCCCTACAATCTCTCCGTGTTAGAGTCGCCTCACCATATGGCTGGGCGTTGATCAGTTTGCCGCGGGGTTAATTTAATAGGTAGCGTGGATGTTTGCTTGTTTTGTTATTAAAACCTTCATTTTGGGTTCTGATTCCGTCACAGAATGTGTGAGCATTGACAGAGTTTTTAATAAAAATTGTTAACATTTGCAGAATAAAAACCTCTTTCCCAAACACCGTGCTATACAAACTTTCTTAAGAAACTGACAATTTTCTATTGTCTATAAGATTTGGCATGATCTGTTTTCTGAAATTATCTTTTATTTTTATTTATAAATATTAGTTGTCTATTTTTTGAGACTTTGGGAAAAAAATAAGAAGTTAACTGATGACTCCATACTGAGCCTCAGAGTCAAAGCATCCTATGATGGACATACTCTTACTTGACAATGTGAATGTTACTTTCTTTGCATTATTATTATTAATATTGCTTAATATTTTGATGCAGTAATCGTCTGATTTCTTTTCTGAATGTATTTATCTTCATTCATTCTTTACGAGGTTTTTGTTTCTAGTCCTTATGTTAAACATTGTTATTGTTATTAAATGCTAAGCCTTTTTAATTCTATGAAGGCAAAAAGTAGAAACTTAATAAACACATGTATATGCAAATTAAGAAAAAGAAACTGAGGGGAACGTGTGCTCATTACTGAAGTGGGACTAGAAGACCTACCCCCATGTGCACACGGGGACGGAGCAGGTCGGGTGGGGTCGGGTCATTCACACCTGACTTGTACAGTGCACACATCTGGGTGAAAGGCACACTTACAATTTGACCCAAAGTGTACAAAAGGAAATTATGTAACCAAAACGCAAGTACACCTATCATATTCTAGAGTTTGTTTTAAAAGACAGAGGAACTCTGGCTGGTGTTGCTGAACCCCGGGAAGAAGAGCTGGCTGACACTGAACACTCCTCTTGCTGGAAGGTCCAGCCAGCAGTGACCGGCAGGTCAGCAGGTTGACTCCGCGAGACACCCTTTTCATGCTGACGAGTAAGAACAAGCAGCTGGTACAAATTGCAGTTGCAAGAAGGGTTCAGTGACAGTCTGCAGAGATAGCATGTCATTTTCAAGGGGAATTCAGTAGTCTAGGGGGTTGGGGAGAAGTTCCTTCCTCTCCTGGGGGCCTCAAACCCCCTCAGTCCTGCTTCAGGAGGGTCTGATGAATTCTTCCCGCTCTGTCACTCAAAGGATCATTTTCCCCTGTTTTCAAGTGCAATTGAGATAAAGCGTCCTGAAGCCTGGCCCAACCTGCCATCTGAGCTCAGCCTAAAACTTCTGAGTCTTGATTTGAAAGGGAAAGAATCTGGCTGCTAGTTATCTGGCCCAGTCCTGCCAAAGGGGCGGGAGTGACTGTCACTTGGAGGCTGCTTTCGCCCATCCACTGGGGTCTGTTTGAAGAGGAGCGGCTGAGGGCCACACGGGCATCTCAGAAAACACAGCTCTGAGTCAATGACGCACGTCCACATCAGCATTCCAACTTAGGCCAGCACTTCCCAGAGTGTCACCATGGAGTATCAGTTCCACAGGTGCTAAAAGTGGACGGAGGAAACACACAGTGCTGTCATATGGGAAGTTTGAAAAAAGCTCACTTAAATAAGCTAAAACACAGGCGGCTCAAAGGAGTAGGGCACTGGCCCCATATGCCAGAGTTGGTGGGTTCAAACCCAGCCCTGGCCAAAAACTGCAAAATAATAATAATAATAATAATAATAATAATAATAATAAGCTAAAACATGTTTCTTTGCTGAAAGAGTCTTAGTGACTTTGTCATGCAAATGTGATTTGTGAGATGGGACTGGAACAGCGTCTATAGGCTTATCTGTACAGGCTTATCTGTCCTTACAGTGTGGGCCTGCCCCGTGCTCATGGCCTGGGCCCACTGCCGCGTGGGCCTGTCCTGCGCTTACGTACTGTACTTGGAGTCTTCTAGGGCAGCACAGTACGGCTCAGGGTAGTTCCCAAAATAACTGTCAGGATGAGAGTAAGCACAGCTTTAGCAGGAAAGGAAATGTGCATTTTAATGACTTGTAAAGCAAGCTGGGCCTTGTCCTGGTGGCTGCAGGCCTCTGGGAGAGCTCAGTGCTGGATTTTATATGCTTTAGAGGGATATCAGTTGCTTCTTAGAAGCTTCCCAGGGTCCTAATCAGGCTGTTTCCAAGTCAGGATAATCACATCTGATTGTCCATGTCAGAAAGTCCCAGGAACATCATTTGGTCCCCAAAACAACCAGACCCCATCAACCTCCTACAAGGTCCCCCAAACAACCAGCCCCTAACAACCCCCCTGCAAGGTGCCCCCAAAAACCAGCCCCCCAACAACCCCCTGCAAGGCCTCAATTAGCCCCATTCCCGTGACAGCTCAGGCCAGCGGCACCCTCCTTCCACCCTGCTCACGACTGACTAACGGCCCAGCCCTAACGAGAGCACCGAGTCATCTAAAGCTAACTACCTCACCTGCTGGTGAGAATCACCCTAATAAATACGTTATGCTCCACTAATTTACAGTGGCGGCATTTCCTGGGCTGTATTTAGGAGTCTTTGAGGACTTCAAATTCCTCTTCATCTCTTTCCTCCTCCCAGCAAGTAGGAACTGCGATTTTTCCAGGGACCACAGCTTAGGTGGAATTTTCTCTCTTCATTCACCTACGAGCCTCACTGAATGTCTGCTGCGGTTCTAACAGAGTCACCTTAGGATGTGAGCCCCAGTTCTCCTCTAGAAGCTGCTCCAGTGAATAGCAATGGGTTGGGGAAGACAAAAGCCAGGCTTGTCTGCAGGAGCCCAGCCCAGGACACTCCCGAGTTTCCATGTTAACCACCGGCTCAGACCCATCCATCACGCACTCCAGGAGCAATCCTGATTCCAGGCTCGGGCTGCACGTCGTTGATGCCAAGATAAATCAAACTAGGACCTAACTGGAGCGGCTCAAATTCTAGGGGAGGAGACAGGTGTTGGCAGATGCTTCTGGGTGTGATAAATGCTTGGTGGAAGGAAGAGCGGGTGCAGGGAGAGAAAGGGAAGGTTCACCCCAGGGGGAGTTACAGAAAGCACTCTCCAGAGAAGCTGACGCTACTCTCTCCTTTGATGGAAGGGTACATGTTCTTAATGAAAAGAAGAAAGGAAACCTTTTAATGTGTGAGTGAGGAGTCAAGGTCAGAACCTGGATCGTGCCAACCTAACGGGCAGGGGGCTGAGAAGGAAGGCCAGAAAAATGAGAGAAATCAGGGAAGAAGGATGTCCAGGGAGATATGGAGAGAGGTTTAAGAAAAAATAAGAAGCTCCATCCATGTTTATCCTTTAAGGTAAGGTGAGGTTCTTGAATGCAGAAGAAAAAATAAAAATAAAAAACAAGAAGGAGGAAGAAAAAAATAGGAGGGACCCAAAAATGTCACCTGCTACTGCAGAAGATCCTACAAGGTGCCCAGTCACGGTTTGAAGGTTAATGTTCCCACTTTGGGCTCCAGCACATTGGGAAGTCCCCAAAGGCAGCTCGTGAGGGGGATCAGTTGCTTCTTAGAAGCTTCCCAGCTGTTCCAAATCAACCCACATCAGGATGGTTTGGGTTGGGCTCCCAACAATCCTTCCCACTCGGTGAAACAACGGAAATCTTAAATTCAGTTTCTATAAATGGAAGGTTAGTGTACAGGACCTAAAATCATCTATTTGCTAATAACTCCTCACTTACCACTGGTGTTTAATACCAGCCTCTATCCTTGAGGGATATTAGCTAATGGAGGGACAATGAGGTCTGAACAGTTCTGAGATGTTAGGAATGTTCCAGTAACACTCTGAGGCTTGACGCCCCCTTTTTGAAGGAGGAGATTTGTATCTATTTTATAGTAGTTATTTGGGGATTAAATAAACAACTATTGCAAAAGCACCCAGCAAGAATAATGATGACCGTGATGGTAAACGTCATTCTTTTTTATCTCTAGCCATGAGCCAGGTGTTCCATTTGGCTTTTCCAGGAAGTGCAGCTGCAGGTAAGAGTTTAGATCCAGGTCACTTTCATTACGAAGCTCCTACTCGCTTATAGGTGACCAGCTACACAGCCTACAATTAATTCTCAGCCAATATTGTTTTTCTTCTATTGCTTAAAAATGAAACTTTGCAGCTTTCTTGAATCTACTTTAAAGTAATGAGGAGTCCTTACTTGTCTCGGCCAGGTTCAACTCCATTGCTGGGACCATTCACTGTTTACTAAGGGGGCGATGGTCAGGACCCCATTTTTTCAGGTTTATAGAAACTAGTCAAACATCACCGGAGGTCAATTGGGGCTATCTGTAGTAATGAAAAAATCTATGCCCTCAATTTCTTAATTAACTAAATGTAATGAAGTCTGTTAATTGATCAAAGCTGAGTCTCCTTTGGAATTAATTAGAAAATTATGGAGGAGGACTTGACTAATTTAGTATTCATAAACGTACTGGAAATTTTATAAAAGCCCAAAGTAAAACACAGTTCTGTTTTCCAGATTAATTTATAATATCAATTCCAACCCTTTTTTAATTTTTTGGAGGGGGGAGATGGAGTAACTTACCTGCTTCTCAGGATGCTGTCTGAGGGAGGTGTCCACAGACTTTCTAGGGCAGCAGTGACCTTTGAAGAATGTTCTGTGGCATTGCCATGCACAGACACGGGCAGGTCAAGGCCTTGTTTAAAGTCCATTAGCACCTGTCCCCTACAGTCCTTGCAAACATCACCATTGATACTATCATCTTACAACAGCAGTGTCATTTTATTCTATCTTATAGTATAAATAAAACCATTCTTCACCATTGCAAAGATGTGGAAACTAAGTGTCCATCAGTACATGAGTGGATAAAGGAACTGTGGTGTATGAAAACCACGGGACACGATTCAACCATGAAAAGATGGTGATTTAGTATCTTTGTTAACAACCTGGATGGAACTGGAGACCATTCTTCTGAGTGAAGTATCTCGAGGATAGAAAAACAAACCCACCTATGCTCAAAACTAAATTGGAACTAGTGAATTCACAGTTCAGCTCACACATGGAAGTGAAACTCAAAGGAAATCAAGAAGGTGGGAGGCGGAGGGAGGTTGTGTAAATTCACACAACCGGTACAAGGCACACATTCTGGGTGAAGGGCACACCTGTAACGCTGACCGAAAAGGTACAAAAGCAAATTATGTGAGCAAGACATGTACCCCTGCAATATTCCAGAAGAAGAAAGCATTGTTAGAGAGCTTTGCAATGTTTTGGACCTGTTCCAAACCGATACGCAAAACCCAAAAGCTTAACATGGCTCCATGGAAGGTCCCATCACTTCTTTATCCTGCTCCATGCAAGGCCTGGGCCTGGCCTTCTGGACCAGCTGTGGGTCAGGCTCGTGTTACTGCCTCTGAGGAGCACACAGGCCAGCAGAGAACAAGGACACGGGAACAAGCCCAGAACGTCCACTGTGTGTATGGAGCCATGGGAGCACACACAGAAATGTGATTATTTCTACCCCGGAGTCTGAAAATCTTCACTGAGGGGCTGCGGTTTGCACTGAACTATGAAAGAAGAGGGGCTTTCTGTCACCAGGCAGACTGGGCAATGGCACGAACCCGGAGGGATGAAGACAAAGGCCCACCCACTCACTTGGGGACTATGTCAGTAGCATCTTCTTTTTCTGGGTCTTGACACACTGGAGGTGATAATTGGTCTGTAATAGCACTTCTGTTCCATTGGCTACGCCAGAATCTTTGTAATGGATAATTTAAAATGCAATTAGTCAAAAAGGAAATGCAATTATCTATTTTACATTGTGTTCACATATCCAAATTAAAAAGCAGACTTGATATAATTATGGGGAAACAGAGGTTAATACGCACTGGCTTGGGCTGTGATTATCGGCACATTCCTTGGGAAAGGTGGCTTAGTGACGAAGTGAACAGGGTAAGAGAAACGAGGGCTGGTGTGTCAGGGACTGGCTGTGTGCTTTGTGACTTTTTCTAATCGACTCCTGTGACCCCTATTCAGGAAGGGTCATACATTATGCCCAGCTGACAGATGGGGAACCAAAAATGGGGAAAGTGAAGTTATGTGTTAAAATTTACACAGTTGATCCCACCTGTCTGGGTACGACTCTAAAATTCATGTTTCTTTGTTTTCTCACAATTTCATTTTAATGTTATTAGAGGTATTTTTTCTTATAATTTCAGGGTGTAATGATACCTAGATTCAAATACTAACACCTGAAAATTTGCTGATAATGATTCTCGTTGCTAACAACAAATATACTTCAATAATATGACTCAGCAAAATGCATAAAACAATGTGTACATCTACGAATGTCTGATTTTCCTAATCTTAGCTTATAGAAACCTGCCAATTAATGCCAAGCATGAAACTAAGCCTGCTAATATTTACCCTTAAAATTAGAAACTACCAAAATTTACAACAGGGAAAATTGAATAAATTTTACCTATACTACTATCATGGGGTATTAAACAGCAAATGAAAATGGAGTGTGAAACACAGTCAGGAAAAGTAAAATAATTTGCTTGGAATGTCTTATTTTAATATGCTATTAAACATTTGATAAGACGTTATTAATATGTTATATATAACATATAACATAAGCAAGTATTTTAATGGAAAATCCTCCTGGCGGTTTGTGTAGCCGAGCAGACGTAAGGTAAAGACGCCACATAAACTTCACATTGCCCCATGAATGTGAAGAAATAGCATCCATTTTCTTTAAGAACAAAGTACAATAAATATTTCTAAACAACACTATCAGTGCCTGATTAAATAGCCCTCCGATTTATAAAGACTAAATGAATAAATTCAAGGGTATTTGTAGCAAGAACAAAACGTCGAGGTGGCCCTGAGTCCCCAAGCCAGCGATTGCTCTGTGACCCTCTTCTTTCCAGCCACAAAGTCTGCGTTTGTCACTTCTCTGCTCTTTGGGGTCATCTTACTTGTGCAGACTTGTGTGATGCCGTCTGCTGTGACTCACCCGCTCTAATTATGTGGCAGACAGCCCACCTCTATAAAACCTAAATTTTATCTGCATTTATAATTAATCAGTGCCTCCTGCTCGGTTTCTCAGGCGAGTAGAGAACGGGTCCCTGTACTGACCACAGGTGAGAGAGGCAAATGCCACATTTAAGAAAGAGATGTTTCATATGAAAGCTAAAACCCAATGATAGCACAAGAATATGGGGAAAAGGGCAAGGGAGGGGAGGGGAGGGGAGAGGGAGGGGAGGGGGAGGGGAGGGGGAGGATGGGGGAGGGAAGGGGGTGGGGTAGGTGGACGGAGTTGCAATTGGTGGGATCACACCTACGGTGCATCTTAGAAGGGTACAGGTGAAAATTATTAAATGCAAAATACCAATGTCTACAGATAGTGATTAAGAAAATGCCATGAAGGCTATGTTAAACAGTTCGATGAAAATATTTCAGATTGTATGTGAAATCAGCACATTGTGCCCCATGATTGCACTAATGTACATAATTATGATTTAATAAAAATTAAAAAAAAAAGAAAGAGATGTTTGTGTGAAACCAGCTCCACACGGGGCTTGGACGCGTGTGATACTCATGGAGACGTGGGACGGGAGGAGAACTCACACACTCAACCGTCTCAGGTTCCCAGAAGGCTGCTTGGTTGAAGGAAGTGTTTTTCAACCTTTTTTTTTTTTTTTAATCTCAAGCCACAATTGAGCCTATAGATAAACATTCAGACTTAAATTAAGTTGAACCAAAAATAGACTAAAAAATATTATTCTTGTTGTTTGAAACATCTTTTGAAA